>LR812542.1:20553984-20721484 GCA_903798195.1 Danio kyathit
GTCAGATTCTTTACTTCAGGTTTGTCTTTTAACAAAATGTTCTTTGCGATCTCTCCACTGCAAATCGCCTCGTTACAAAACAACCTGCAGTAAATGCTCTGAACATAGAATCGTCAAATATGATCTGGGATGTCATTAAAATAAACCATCCACTTATCCTCCTAAAGTTTATACAGAGATGTTTAAAGCCTATTTCATTTTTCCTACCTCTATGACTACTACCGCTTCAAGGATTTTAAATATTCCCTTAAGAAATGGAAAACCACTACTAGACTGTTAAACATCACCATATGTTTTAAAAGCACAAACTGTCTATTTAAATTGTATTCACGATCATAAACACAAGTAATTCTTTTTTTGAATTTATACCAAATTTATATCAAGTGATGTCAAACAGAGCAATGACATTTTTCACAGTATTTCAGATTATATTTTTTATATTTTATAGGTTTTTTGTATTATATCTTCTGTAGAAAGTCTTAGGAGAAATTCACATATAGTGTAGAAAAGGCAATTTCAATGCGCTTCTGAGCTCACGTTAACATGGCGCCCGTCATTGCTAAACAACCATCAGCTGCACTCCCTGAAAAAAACACCACTGTCAAACCCATGCTGCAGCTCTGATACAATATCGTTACTGCGGAAATGTGTATAATCCATAATAGGTGTGAACCTGATTGATTGGGTGTTGTCACATGATGTGCTTGTGTCATTTTGACAACTTTCTGTGTTGTTGGTGGGTCTGGAAAAGTAAGTGTGTTGCTCCTCATGCATGTCGCAATCATGCTGCTTTCTATGTGTGTATGCTTGCACATCTCAATTTGAAACAATGAACTTGTGTGTGCAAAAGACGTCCTATGTGAGAATACTCGTGTTACTTTTAGTTTGGCTGGAATAACATAAAAAGCTAAGGTCAATATTATAAGACACCCTAATTTCTTGCCTAAATAATGACTAGTTACCTAATCAAAATAGGGTATATGCACACAGACTTTTCATTTCAGCCAGCCAGCCTCAGCGCTTCCGGTGAACTGCCTTTTCATTATGAAATTGCCACATTTAAGTTAAAAATTAAGTTAATTTCTTTAAAAATCAGTGATCTTCACTGCCTGAGAGATATACGATATAAAGTGAGTCTCAGACCGGACAAGAAACGCTGCATAAAATTTCATTTTCCAGTGCCATATCTTTAAAATATGATAGCTTATTTTATCCCAGTATTTTCTAAGGAGTTTCTGCGCTCGCTTGCTGATCCTGGCAGTGGTAGCAATTATACGGTCTTTCATCTTGTTTTACACTTGAACAACTAATGCCGAGTTCAGACTGCATGATTTTTAACGTAGTCATGTCACGGATGTTTTCACACTGCATTTATATCTGGGTTAGCGTTCTGTCGGTGCTGTGTTTACACTGGATAGCTTGGCGACCAGAGATTTCACACCGCATGACTTTAAAATAGGAAGAATCGCAGACAACTTTGTCCAAACTACATCTCACAACCAAACACATGCGAGAAGTGACATGGAAACAATGCGAGGTCACGTAACATATCTTACTTGCATTGCTCACCTGGCTTTTGAAGAGAATTAGCAATTTCTCCACGACCTTTTTTACTTTTTGACCTGATTCAAACAGACAAATTTACACCAGGTTTTCCTCCATTTCTTGGGTCCAAATAAATTGAAAATAAACTTCTCCCCAGCCTCCCGCTGGCCTGCAGGTATTAGTAAATGCTGCTCTCTCATTGGCTGTAGGTGATCGCGGATGTTATTTTCAGTCAAAACTCATTTCACACAGCATGATTTGAACCGCCGACAGGTCCAGATAATTGACATGCCAAATATCTCACAGGCGTTGACTCATCGCGATTCTCTCATATCGCGTCCTTGATAGTTCACACTGTGTGCTTGTTACTTGCGTGAACGAGCACCGATTTGCCTGTGATTTCAGGCATTTGTTGGCGATTTATCAAAACCTGTTGGCGAGTCAAAATCGAGGGTAAAATCATTCAGTCTGAAATCAGCATAAATGAATGGTTAAGTCTATTTAACTGAATGTATTGTAATCACATTACAACATCGATGCTGTAAAAAGACCCTTATGAAATTAAAAATAGTCACATTAAGCTTTCACCATAAGTTTATCATTGGCTGAAAAACACTAGCTAGCCCATTGTCTAGTTAACCTAATAAAAACCTAAGTAAGGGATAGTTCACCCAAAAATGATAATTACTGTTTAGTTACTGTTCATTACTGTTCACCCTCAAGTGGTTTGACTTTTTTTATTTCTGTTGAACGCAAAAACGTTTGAAAAATGTTAGAAACTTGTAAACATTGATTTCCAAAGTAGAAAAAAATACTCTGGAAGACATTGCTTACAGGTTTTCAGCACTTTTCCAGTCTCCTTTTTGAGTTTCTCTTTTCTGTTGAACACAATCTTTTGAATCTTTGAGAACAGAGAAAATCAAACAGACTTTGAACAAGTAGAGGAAGTGTTTTTGGGTGAACTATCCATTTAAACCTTTAAATAGCACTTTAACCTGAAGACTAGTATCTTACAAACTAGAAAAAAGCTCACATTGTCTCTGTTAAACAGCACTTGAGAAGTATTGGATTATTTTAAAGAAGGGCTAATCATTTTGTCTTCAACTGCATGTATACACTACCTGACAAAAGTCTTGTCGTCGATCCCAGTTGTAAGAGCAACAAATTATACAATGACTTCTAGTTGATAATTTGGAAAAGTGTCAGAAGGTAGATTTATTCAGATGAATCATCTGTTGAACTGCATCCCAATCATCACAAATACTGCAGAAGACCTATTGGAACCCACAAGAGCCCAAGATTCTCAGAGAAATCAGTCAAGTATGGTGAAGGAAAAATCATGGTTTGGGGTTTTATTCAGTATGGGGGCGTGTGAGAGATCTGCAGAGTGGATGGCAACATCAACAGCCTGCGGTATCAAGACAGTTGTGCTGCCCATTACATTACAAACCACAAAAGAGGGCAAAATCTTCAGCAGGATAGCGCTCCTCTCCATACTTCAGCCTCCACATCAAAGTTCCTGAAAGAAAAGAAGGTCAAGGTGCTCCAGGATTGAACAGCCCAGTCACCAGACATGAACATTATTGAGCATGTCTGGGGTAAGATGAAGGAGGAGGCATTGAAGATGAAGCCAAAGAGATTTGATGAACTCTGGGAGTCCTGCAAGAACGCTTTCTTTGCCATTCCAGATGACTTTATTAATAAGTTATTTGAGTCATTGCAGAGATGTATGGATGCAGTCCTCCAAGCTCATGGAAGTCATACACAATATTAATTCTTTTTCCACTGCACCATGACTTTATATTCTATACTGTACATTATTTCCATTAAGTGACAAGACTTTTGTCCAAGCAAAGTCAGACCTTACTGTCCTAATTAAATAATTAAAAATCAAGGCATGATCATATTTTATTTTGGTAAAATAAGCGTAATCTAGAGGCCTTTGCCTTTAATATAAACCACTTCTGATACCAAATGATCAACTAGAAGTCAAGTTATTATTTGTTGTTCCTAAAACTTGGATAGGCGATAAGACTTTTGTCAGGTAGTGTATAGACAGATGGATATATCTCATGTCCCTTCATTTTCAAGTCCTGAAATAACATTGCTTGAAAGACAATCTGATGTGACCTAAGGTCACAACATTTTAGTTTACAAATAATTTACTACGGTAAAAGTGGTGTTAATTGTGTTTGAAACTTAGCAGAAATGAGCGTTCATTGATTGATAATTATAATAATATGTCCTGTAATTTTAATGTTGTAGGTAAAATAAAAGATTGTTCCTGTTTTACTACCTCTGGTCTTCATTTCAGCTAAAAACTGCAGCAAACTGTCCTATAGCAAAAATAATTCAGGTGTTTTGCCAAAGTTCTGGTAGAGGCACATTTACAAATAAACCTGGGAAGAAGAATCTGCAAGGAAGCAAACACTCAAACGCTCTCACACAGTCTCTCAGTACCTGGAGTGTTGAGTAGACGTGACATTCGGCAGGCGTAGGAGACGTGCTGCTCGCAGTGCTCAGCGCTGTTGGTTATAGCTGTGACCTGCTCCATAGAGGCACTGTAGTTCAGCTGTAAAACTGTCCGTCTCTCGCGGCTGGAGCCAGTTACTGCTGTCTGTGCTGGTAGGTTATTCACCACTGTCGTCCAAACCTTGTCCTCTGAAACACAGAAACAATGATGATAATTAAATTGAAAACTGAATCATTAAAGACACCACAAAATACCGTACACATATGCTCATATTTATAAAGATGTAAAAAAAAATGTTTTGCAACAATGCAGTAAACAGGTCTTAAAAGAAGAACGTATTAATAACTCAAACCTTTTTGTATCACTATAAAGAACTCTTTGTACAATAGTTTCCATGAATCTTAAATGCCCATAAAGACAATAAAGTGCTTACTAAACACCTAACCTTCCTGTCATGTTCGGGTCAAATCTGACCAATTTACAACTTAAAACACTCATACTGTAAATATTGTGTTTTACATCTGATTGCCTCAAGGCCTTATGCTATCCTCCACACTATGCACTTGAACACATAAAAGTAATGATCACCTCTTTCATTCAATTTTGAGTGTTTTAATCAACTTTATTACACCTGTGGTGTTCCCGGTCAAAAGTGACCGCCATAGGAAACGAATGGGTATCAAGACTATATTCATCAAACAGAAAACATCCCCATACACACCACTCCAACTCACTCACTTCAGACTGAACAATGTCTTTTGCAGGTACACATCTCCTCTCTGCGCTTATGTGCCAATCCTCCAGCTTGATCTCACAAGGAAACGTACTGTAACTATTTTACGTTTGGTCAGTCTGTGTTCTTTCTTTCTTTCTTTCTTTCTTTCTTTCTTTCTTTCTTTCTTTCTTTCTTTCTTTCTTTCTTTCTTTCTTTCTTTCTTTCTTTCTTTCTTTCTTTCTTTCTTTCTTTCTTTCTTTCTTTCTTTCTTTCTTTCTTTTCTTTCTTTCTTTCTTTCTTTCTTTCTTTCTTTCTTTCTTTCTTTCTTTCTTTCTTTCTTTCTTTCTTTCTTTCTTTCTTTCTTTCTTTTTTCTTTCTTTAGCCTATCTCTGGGTCTAGCAGGAGCACTTTTAGCTTAGCATCAATTATTTTATTGGATTAGACTATTAGCATCTCGCTCAAAAATGACCTAAGTATAACTAGTGCTAATTCTGTGTCCATGCTCACCGTCTATACCCTCAGTCACTATTTCCTATATTAGTACACTAATGTAGTCCAGTTGAAGGACTAAATCAAATTGACCACTCAATAAACAGGAAAGGATATTGTTTTATTTGTGCTTTGCTGGTTGATAAATCATTCAGGTGGATTAAAATTGAAATTTCTTTGGTCAAACTTTGTGATAGTTATTTTAGCGAGCTGTCTATTAGTAACGAAACAAAGTATTTTGATTTCTGTCATCTTTTGTTCATTTTGTGATACATTTTCAGTGGCTTTTTGTATTTTCACTGCAGTTATGTTATGTCTAATTCTATAAATTCACGTTAAACACTACTTTGAGACATTGTTCACAGCTAAAGAATGCTGAATAAAAATGTTGTGGTGAAAAATGTTTTTTTTGTGCTATTATAAGAGCAGTTAAAACAGACTGGTCAATTTTGACCGGGAACACTAAAGTAAGGGGCGGGATGTGAACACGACAGGAGGGTTAAAAAAAAGTCTGGAGAAAGAATCTGAAACCTGAATCAAAATGATTTGAATTATCAATACATTTTAAAATAACTTATATACTATATTTCTGTGATGGCAAAGCTGCATTTTCCTTCAGAAATCTTTAATATGCTAATTTGATGCTTAAAATCAATTTCCTGCAATTATAAATATTGAAAAAAAGCTGTGCTGTTTAATATCTTTGTGGACACCTTGTTTTTTGTCCTTCAGGATTCTCTGATGAAAAGATAAAAGCTGTGTTTACTTGAAATATATAATGCAATTATTGTCATAATTTTAAGCATCCATGCCGAAATATATATATAAGCATTTTTTAATTGTACTGACACCAAATGATCCAAAATTTAATCAAGAACTGTTCAGAGCAAGTAATTATTGTTTTTTTTATATTTAAGTATTTAATATTTAATTTACTTAAAATTTAAAAGGTAACATTTTTCACCTAACTAAAAGTGCAAAGTGCACACTTGAGTGAATATGCTTCCAAATGTATTTAAGTATTATTTTTTTAAACAAAAGTGAATTTGCTTTTAAGCTGATTTGAAATATGAAATCAAGGAGACATTTTCTCATTAAAGTTACACCTCAGGAACAATTTACTGATCACAAAGTGTCAATGGCTTTTATTCCAAAAATTCCTCAAGCTTTTTAAAGTTTTATTAATTTGAACTTCAAACAAACGGACATATTTTCTTTCTAAAGAAAAACGTTCATGTTGTTTTTATATTTCAGTCTAAATTATCCTGCAACCTTAATCTTTCCCTCCACCTCAAAACAAGATTTACCATTTCTAAAAGCTGTAGACATTTCTGAAATTGACAGACACATTCTTTTCAGCATGATTTTTTGCTCTCTACCGTGTCCGCTCAGGGATTTCCTCTGCTCTGAGATGACTGCAGTTCCTGTCCTCAAACGATAACATTTTATGTCCTGACGTTCCTACATGTTCCATTAAGTTGAACTTATTTATTTTTGGATCAGTGGAATGACGTAAACCTAGATTGCAATATTGCAAAAAAAAAAAAAAACAAAGTCTAGGAAGGTGTTAGTGTGTTTTTAGTGAGTTTAAAAAAACGTATTCAGATGTTCGAGAATAGAGAAATCCTCGAAAGCATTCAGTATGTAGTAAAATACTTTATTTATTAAGCATGAGTAATTGACAGGCTTATAGATGAATAAAAAATGCACTTCACCTGTCATGTTGCAGATGACTTTAAAAGGGCCTAACGGTCCACTTCCATCTGGGTCAATCCAGTAGGCATCAGATGATCTTCCCAAATGCTTGTAGGCCTCACAGGATTGCTCATAGACGGCTATAGAAAAGAAATAAAAGAAATCTTTATCAAATATAATAAAAGGCTTAATTTCACCTTAAAAAAAAAGCTAATTTTACCATATTTTACTCATGCTCACATATATACACACACTTTTTTATACAATCTGAAAGATTTCTGTCCCTTCATTGAAAGTTTATACACCTATAAAGTCTGACACATCAAAATATTGATAAAGAGATACGTAAATACATCCATATGAAATGAGCAGTTTATTCCATGAATTCTAAATGATCAATTTATAATATAGACTGATTTAATTTAGACTCTTACATATTAACATTGATTGGTGAATAATGATTACAGTTTCCAAATTTGGTCATGAAGCTGCGGCATGCTTGCTTGATGTGTGAGTACCAATTAGGTTCATTCCTGCATGTCATGCAACATTTCAGATTTTGGAAGTTCTGAGGTTTCAAGCCTTTGTTTACGTTCGCTGATCAATAGTTATATGTGAATGAAAGTCTAAATTAAATCCATTAATCACATAAAGCAAAGGTGAACAATAATAAGAAGAACATTTTAGGTTAAACTAACCCTTACAATTGTCCTATTAAAATCACTACATTAATTTAATTTTAATTGCAATCATACTTTAGAATAATTATAATGTGGAGTTTTTTTAAGGTTCACCTTACATAGCATTACACGAGAGTAAAAAAAACTGCTCTATTGGATTGAGTCTGGTGACTGTGGAGGCCATTTATGTACAGTGAACTCATTGTCATCTTCAAGAAACCAGTCTGAGATGATTTGTGTTTTATGACATGGCTCGTTATTCTGCAGAAGATGGGTACACTGTTGTCATAAAGACATAGACATGGTCTGCAACAATACTCAGGTAGGCTGTGGCGTTGACACCATGCTCAATTGAAACTAATGGGCCCAAAGTGTGGCAAGAAAATATCCCTCACACCATTACACCACCACCACCAGCCTGAACCATTAATACAAGGCAGGATGGATCCATGCTTTAAAATTCTGACCCTACCCTCCAAATGTTGCAGCAATGTTGAATCAAGACTCATCAGACCAGGCAACATTTTTCCAATCTTCTATTGTCCAATTTTGGTGAGCCTGTGCGAACTGTAGCCTCAGTTTCCTGTTCTTAGCTGACAGGAGTGGCACCCGGTGTGGTCTTCTGCCGCTGCATTCTGATGCTCGATTTGAACTGCAGTAAAATCATCTTGATCATGTCGACATACCTAAATGCATTGAGTTGCTGCCATGTGATTGGCTGATTAGAAATTTGCGTTAACGAGCAGTTGGACAGATATCCTGAATAAAGTGGCTGATGTGTGTTTGTGTGTGTGTGTATATATATATATATATATATATATATATATATATATATATATATATATATATATATATATTAGAGATGCCACAATTCTCAATACAATATTAAACCGTTCGGTACGACATCCACGGTTCAATACGCGCTTGTGAATTGCGGTTTTTCCGGTTTTACGTTTAAATAATTTATGTGCGTTTTATTTCTCTCCGAATAGACTGTTTGTGTGTGCCTGTAAGTCTACGAGCTGAGATGAGGAAACTCCTCCCCGCGAGTAAATATTCAATCACTATGCTCTAAAGTTAGGGGGCGCTCCACCATCATTCCACACTTTAACATGGCGAGCGGCAGTGAAGTGAGGGAGCAATAAGAGTAAGTGTCTTTCAAATCCGCGGTGTTGGGACATTTCGGTTACACGTATAGACTAATCGAACGGAAACACTTCCAACATGACTGCACATCAGCGGCGCCATCACCCAGCAATATTACTGTCTGAAGGCAGAATAGCAGAGAAGGTAATAAAGACCTCCATAAAACAACAAATCCTCACTGAATCCTTCCAGCAAACATATCCAACTGGTTCCGAAAGACATATAAAAATAACAAAGGCAGTGTTAAGTTTAATTAAGATGGTTTATTTATATTTACTGAAGTACAAAAATGTTTATTTGAAATGGTCAATTTATGTTCATTAACTTTACATGCATGTTTATTTTTAAAATGTAGGAATTTATGTGTTGCCCAGTTTGTACTACCAGCAGCTGTGAGATTTCAGTGTTAATTTTTTTTATTATACATACACTAGGAACTAGTGTACCTTTTCTTGCTTTGAAGTAAAATAAAGGAGTATTGCAATAAATCATTTTTATTTTTTTTGTCTTTCTTACTGTTCCTATTGCCTAAGCGTAGAATAACAATTTAAAAAAAAACACTTATGTGTTAAGCCATCAGAACCGAACCGAAAAACCGTGTAAAAAACCGAGGGTATGTATTGAACCGTAAACTAACTGTAATTGTTGCATCCCTAATATATATATATATATATATATATATATATATATATATATATATATATATATATATATATATATATATATATATATATATATATATATATATATGTATATATATATATATATATATATGTATATATATTATATATATATATATATATATATATATATATATATATATATATATATATATATATATACATATATATATATATATATATATATATATATATACATATATATATATATATAATATATATATATATATATATATATATATATATATATATATATATATATATATATATTCATTCATTCATTTTCTTTTCAGCTTAGTCCCTTTATTAATCTGGGGTCGCCACAGCAGAATAAACCGCCAACTTATTCAGCATATGTTTTACGCAGCGGATGCTCTTTCAGCTGCAACTCATCACTGGGAATATATATATATATATACAGTATATAGTGACAGGCATTTATAGAAAATGATCTATTTATAAGTCACTATATTAGAGTAGCATGAACTAAGTAGGAAATATTCTGTTAAAGATGAATGACAAAAAGAGCAACTTGCTATCTAGTATATGGAGTCCACAAGCAATATATAAATACACACTTTTCTAACTATACAAATATAACTTTTTTTTCATCAAGCTTAACTACTGACAAGTACAGTACAACCTTGCTTTTGTATATGGAGAGGTTTGAGGGCAGTAGCTCAGCAGAGTTCAACATCTTTTATACTCGCTTCTGTGTAACTGACATCACTGTGTAACTTCCAGTCTCTCCTCGTCTCCATCTAACCCCTGGGGTCTTAAAAAAGTTTCCCTCTGTAGTGATACTCAAATATTTCTCTCAGAACTGATCCCAAACAGACTTCACAGAGAATACAACAGACGTGTTCATATGAATCAATATCTCAGTTTTATAACCTAGCGAAGGTTTGAACGAGACGCAGATGCCACAACAACTGTGAAGGTCATATTCAAAAGGGAGGAAATGTAAATGTCCTGTCTAAATGCAATGTTTTGACCAGATTCTAGAGTAGTGAAGGAGCTCAAGCAATACGCTAAGGTCAAACTTAGCTTAGCAAAATGTTAATGCAAAGCCAAAATCAATGTTGATACTCTACTGGAAGTCTCTAGTGTTTCCAAATTCTATTCGAAATACCATTTGTACCTCATAACAAACAGAAATGGTTTAGAAATTCATGTTTTAGCAGCTGTAAAAACATGTCACTTAAACCACATGGGTTAAAGCAAACGTACCAGGAAAGCAAATACTGTTATGCAGAAATCTGACATTTCTCAGAAGGGTTTTCTAGACAATAATATTATATTACTTTGCTGTTTTCCATTCTCCTTTTTCAACATTTTATTCAATAGAAACCTGTTTTTCTTCAGTCTTTCCCATTTATGTGGCAGTGCATTTATGTCACATGCTGAGGTTAACACAAAAGAGTCCTTCATTTCTAAGGATAAACAACCACATAAATTCATGCAGAAATAATTCAGCAAATACACTCATTCTTACATGTGTGACAGGTGGCTCCGGTGTATCCCGTGCCATCACAGGTGCATGTGAAGCTGTCCCATGTCTGACTGCATCGACCTCCATGTTCACAGTGGTTTGGCATACATCTGAGGAAAGAGCAAAATTAAACATTTACATACATTTGTGGTTATACATGTAAAGTTCTGAAAGTTATTTTTGTTTCTCTAAGCTCTTTAAAGGGCTTCTATTGTACCCTCTTTTCAATGTGTCTGTAAAGTTTCAGCTCTAAACATCCATCAGATTATTTATTATAGCTTTCAGAATATTGGAATATTCCGCTCTGAACACAATGTAGCTGTTTTTGTTGCATGTGCCTTTAATGCTAATTCTCCCTGCCCACTGTTCCCATGTGTTCATCAGAGGGTGCCTGCATCAGATAAACAGCACAGTGACAGACATGAATAAAGCAGATCTCACGTAACATTTGTGAGAAATACTACAGTAAGAATTTTCCCAATGATTATTTGATGTATTTGTTGTGGAGTTAATTCAAGCCTTTCGATGAGTCACACACAATGCCGTTATAAAGTTCATGCACATACACACAGACACACACACAGCGCACTCAGCTAATGCCAAGTTCAGACTGCATGATTTTAGCCCCGATTTTGAGTCGCCGACAGGTTTTGAAAAACCGCCGACAAATGCCTGAAATCACAGGCAAATCGGTGCTCGTTCACGTGAGTAACAATCACACAATGTGAACTATCAAAGACGCGATCTGAGAGAATTGCAGATGAGTCACCGATGCCTGTGAGATATTTGGCATGCTAAATATCTGGAGCTGTCGGAGATTCAAATCATGCTGTACGAAATGAGTTTTGACTGAAAATAACATCAGCGATCTCCTACAGCCAATGAGAGAGCAGCATCCACTAGTGTGGGTGCCTGCAGGCCAGCGGGAGGTTGAGGGAGAAGTTAAAAGCCCTCATTTTCAGTTTATTTGGACCCAAGAAATGGAGGAAAAACTAGTGTATATTTGGCAGGAGCACCCGTGTCTGTTTGGCGTGTCATGTGAGCAATATCACACCCGGGTCAAAAAAGAAAGTTGAGGAGAAAATGCTAATTCCCTTCAAACCCAGGTGAGCAAATATGCAAATTTTTACCCCATTAGAGGCTTCCCTCTCGTTATGTAGTTAATAATAAAAGATATACTACTTGTTTTTGGTTGTGAGACGTAGTTTGGGTGAAGTTGTCGGCGATTCTTCCTTTTGTAAAGTCATGCAATGTGAATCCCCGTGTCGCCGATACATCTTGCGGTGTAAACAAAGCAGAGACAAAACGCTAGCCCAGATAGTCATGCAGTGTGAAAACATCTGTGACACGACTACTTTGAAAATCATGCAGTCTGAACTCGGCATAACTTTGCACTGTTTTTGCACGGCAAACGTGACAGAATACACATTCATTTTCACTGCTGTATAGATATCCATAATGTTAATCTACAAAATAAACCTGATTTACTGTCCACAAACCGAGATTGAAGTTTGTTCTTTTATAATTGTACTGACACGCGGCTGTGGTTGCCTATTTATTTATTTATTATATTTTTAATTAAATAAAAATTACAAATATCTGATAGTCCTTTTTAACGTTTAAGCCACAGACATATCACCCTGCAGCCCAAGACTGGTAACTCAATGAAGCCAATCAGGGCTGAGCCTGGTCAGTACCTGGATTGGAGACCACATGGGAAAACTAGGTTGCAGTTGGACGTGGCGTTAGTGAGGCCAGCAGGGGGCGCTCAACCTGTGGTCTGTGTGAGTCCTAATGCCCCAGTAAAGTGAAGGGGACACCATCCTGTCAGTGAGCACCATGTTTTGAATGAGATGTTAAACCAAGGTCCTGACTCTCTGTGGTCATTAAAATCCCATGGCACTTTTCGTAAAGAGTAGGGGTTTAACCCCGGTGTCCTGGTCAAATTTCCTCCATCGGCCCTTACCCATTATGGCCTCCCAATTATCCCTATCCACCAAATTGGCTCTATCACAGTCTGCCCACTCCACCAATAGCTGGTGTGTGGTGAGCACACTGGTTCTGTTGTCCTGTGGCTGCCGTCGCATCATCCAGGTGGATGCTGCACACTGGTGATGGTGTGAAGAGAGACCCCTCATGATTGTGAAGCGCTTTGGGTGTATGGCCATGCACGATAAATGCGCTATATAAATACACATTACATTACATTATACTCTGCATTGTAAGTGAATTAATCAAAATCTATCAAAATTGTATATTCAAGAAAAAAAAAGACATTTTATTAAAAGTAATAATGTCATTTCAACACCGCAACCGCACACAAGTGCACACACTCACACAGCCAACATCTTTTATCTTAGTCTCAACTGAAATTGTAATTAAAGCTCCAAAGTTAAAACAATTAATGGCTTTACTGACTTTTCCCTAAACTTAATTAAGAAACAGTCATCTTCAAAGGTGCTTTCAATTGGCCATGGATCAAATCTGAAATTCGGTGATGTGGCGCTTGATCCGTCCACTGCCACAGTCCTGCCAACAGCACGTCAAATCCATTAACACAGCAAAATGTGCTATGAAATGAAATTAGGGAACAATCCCCTTGGATCTAATACTCATTAGGCTGACGTCTCAAAGTAGGAGCTGTGGCAACGGCATTGACAGTCAACCTTAAGTCTGACAAGCTCTTCAGCACTCCTTTTGTTGCACTTTTTCAGAACCATGCTGTCAACGTAGTATTGGTATTTGATGACACGTCTGGATTAATTGGGTTACTTCATTGGCCATCTGTGCCTGCAGGAGAATGCTAGAGTTTACGCTGTTCATTAATCAAACTCCAGCAACAGAGCAGTCCCTGGAAATTTGTGCCCACTGATGACTCAGTCCAATAATAAAAAATTAAGTCCGAGTCAACAGCAACATGTCACTGGGAGATAAGACCTTGGTAATAGCTTCTCAGTAATAGATTCGAAAAGAACCTTGGTAATAGCTCAGCTCTCAAAAGGCAGAAAGTTACAAACATTCAGTATTGTTCGTGGCCAAGCAGAGAGCCGGAGATTGCAGAGCACTGAGCCTGAACAAAGCATTTCCTGTTGCACGGTCACTTCACTTCCAGGAGATTTTCATCACAATTTCCCAAGGAATGATAAAAAGAGCAACGGTGCACATGTTTGCATTCCCAAACGGAAATCTGATATGGCAAAATATGCAAATTACATATATGATATACAAGTTTATATCTGAAATTCACATAAGGTATATTATGTCATATATGCTAAATACACTCTTTATTAAGTACACGTTACTAGTACCAGGTTGGACCCCATTTTGCCTTCAGAACTGCCTTAATTATTCGTGGCATTGATTCAACAAGGTACTGAAAATTTAGCTTAGAGATTTTGATCCATATTGACACGATAGCATCAATATGCAGTTGCTGTAGATTTGTCGACTGAAGATCCATAATGCGAATCTCCCGATCCATCAATTCCCAAAAGTGCTCTATTAGATTAAGCTCTGGTGACTGTGGAGACCATTTGAGTACAGTGAACTCATTGTCATATTCAAGAAACCAGTGTGAGATGATTTGTGTTTTATGATATGGCGCATTATCCTGCTGGAAGTAGCCATCAGAAGATGGGTACACTGTGGTCATAAAGGGATGGACATGGTCAGCAACAATATTCAGGTAGGATGTGGCATTGACACAATGCTCAATTGGTACTAATGGGCACAAAGTGTGGCGAGAAAATATTCTTCACACCATTACACCACCAGCCTGAACCGTTAATATAAGGCAGGATGGATCTATGCTTTCATGTTAATGACACCAAATTCTGACCCATACCATCCGAATGTCACAGCAGAAATTTGAATGTTGCAGCATAAATCGGGACTCATCAGACCAGGCAACATTTTTCCAATTTCTATTGTCTAATTTTGGTGAGCCTGTGCAAATTGTAGCCTCAGTTTCCTGTTCTTAGCTGACAGGAGTGGCACCAGGTGTGGTCTTCTGCTGCTGTAGCCCATCCGCCTCAAGGTTGGGCGTGTTGGGCGTTCAGAGATGCTCTTCTGGATACCTCGGTTGTAACGATCTATCAGCTGGAACCAGTCTGGCCATTCTCTTCTGACCTCTGGCATAAACAAGACATTTGTGCCCACAGAACTGCTGCTCACTGTATGTTTTCTCTTTTTTTCGGACCATTCTCTGTAAACCCCTGAGATGGTTGTACGTGAAAATCCCAGTAGATCAGCAGGTTCTGAAATACTATGGCACCAACAACCATGCCACGATCAAAGTCAATAAAATCACATTTCTTCCCCATTCTGATGCTCTGCTATACACAACCAGATTTCTACATTCTCAGAAATAAAAAGGTACAAATATTGCCACTGGGGAGGTACTTTTTCAGAATGCGATTTTTGCAATTTGTACTTATACAAGGTACAATACAGACCCTTTAGGTTTTTTTAAATCATAAATTCACATTTTTGGTTTTACATTATTCTGAGTCTAACTATAATATAAAAACTATCAGTAAAATAATGCTCAACACTCAGAATAACAGATAAACAAGTATTCTGAACTGTGCTTTTAAAAATAAACAATTAGTGATCATATTAAACAGAACTGTATTTAAATGATAAAAAATTACTGAAAGCAAGTGACAATTCTAAATAAAAGATAATTACTATTTTCAGGCTGAACTGTTATCCATAAATATAGTCTTTAAATGTCATAAAATTATTCTTTTGCAAAATATGCCTGGCAACTTGTTTTGATAAATTATAGTTACACAAAATAACATTTTAGTATGAGTCTCCTGCAAATTATGGTATAAAGCTTGTGAGACATTTATTTAAATACAGGAAAGTTCAGGAAAGAGTGTACAGGTCCACAAAGAGTTAATAACAAAATGTCACAGGCAAACAGCATTAATATAGACACGTACAACAAACAACAACTGACAACAAGGGGACTTTAAATGCACTCTGTGATACAGCTGAACTAATGATGAACTCGAAAAGGCGGGAAACAGCACACAGAATATCTGTGACAAATAGAAATACACACAAAGTCCATGGGTCTACTCTTTATACATGGATTGCATTGCATGGATTGTTTCTTCAAATCTTATCTAGAAGTTGTTGTCATAGAAACAGGTCTGTAACCTCAAACCTGCTGAGGGGCTGATTCATTTTCAACCCAGGCTCATTCGGAAAACGCAGCTCTATATACATTTCTGGAGAGTGCCAAATACGGCCCGGAGCTACATTTTTTTTGCAGTTTTTGTTTTCGCAAATCCACCAGAGGCCGCTGTGTGCACTTTTTGAGATCTCAAATTTCTCTTGCGAGTGCCATTCGCATCTGCTGTTCTCACGTAAATCCACCAGAGGCCTCTGTCGACTGACTGACTGACTTGACTGACAGATCGACTGACCCACCCTCCTCCTTCCCTAAAGCCAACCAATAGTGTTTTTAAAAGCACCGTATGATCCGCCCACCTACTTCCCTAAACTCAACTGACAAGAAAAGTCCTCACCTGATTTTTACTACGTTTTCAGATTTTACCACATTCTCACCCTGTTATTTTATTTACCTGTTTATTTTATTTTTGGCTTTTGTTTTTGTCTTACCCACTTTCTAGAAACGTACTTTGCTGAACTCCTTTTCGTCGTGGTTAACTCCTCTCCTCTGCATCTCAAGTCCGCTGAAGTACATGTCGGACAAACTGGTAACAATAGAAAAGCCATCCATACGAACGTCCATGCGGTCAGCTGGTAAGCACGAAAGGTACGGCGTCATACCACCCCATAGCATTCGTTTTAAAGATGAAATGCAGCCATATGTACTTCTGGCTACATAATTCGCGATCTCCAGAAATGCTTAGGACTACGTTTTCAGAATGTTGTTGTTGTTTTTTTATATATATAAACAGGATTCGATTAAATGATTTGATGATAGCTACTGAAAATATGTAATCCCTACCAAAGACTAAAGATATACAAAGATGGTTTACTCGCATTACTATGAATGGGGAAAAGTTCAGTATGCCCATCACAGCGAACGAAGTCTCGCCTTCTTTTCAAAATAGCTAATTGTTAGTCTTTATAGTCACATGGTTCTGTGGGGGAGAGGTCTGTACAGATTCACCTGTTTGTTCTGGCAAGCACTATCATTTGGCTACTATTATGTGCCCGCATTTATTTTGACAGGAGAAAAAACATCACAGCACATCCCATCACATATCGAGTCGATCCAGTGCCATCCTCCTTTGGTCTGGTTTTGTCACTGTCCTTAAAATGTTTCTAACGCGGTCATCTGGTTACCACTGAAAGAACTGTTAAGGAGATTATTGTCATGCAAATCTTTGCACAGACACAGTAGCTGAAAAAAAGCTGAAAATTTATTTAAATGTAACTACAGGTTAAGCAGCAACAGTAACGGGACTTGTCACTTCAGATTTTATTACTGATTTGAAATTTAATTCCAAGTTCAGCAAGCAATTTTCGAGATTTCAGGATTCCCCCGTTCATTTAGATAAGACTTTGGTCTTGGATAAACTGCCTGGGCATTGGATAAACTGCCGAGTGAACAGACTTTTCCTTAAAAAGGTTCTATAATCTGAAATAAAGTTACAGCCTACTCTTACACCCCATTCACACAGGGCATCAGCGTCAACGCTTCCCATTCACTTTCAATGGGTGACATCAAGCGTTGCCGAACTGAATTGTGGGTCTATCGGTGCTGCTTCAGCAGTGTTGCTAGCTGCAGAAGTTGGGAGTTTCTCAACTTTCCAAGCGCCAATGGAAGTGTCAGCCAATCAGGGGTGCGTTTCCCAAACAACGACATAACTCGCGGCTGAACTATTATAGTATGATGCATCGTTGCGTAACAAGACGTAACGTAAATTCCGCTTTTAAATAATAGGTTACCTATAGCTTTCATCATGAGCCATAGCTGTGCATGGCATAAATGTTTTCAAAGTGCACTACGAAGGGAACACAATTGTCAATATGATCACTAAAGCTGAACTGTAAAAAATACTTTAAAAGCAAATTACAGCTAAGAGAGATGACTCAAGTGCGCCGACGTACATGGCAAGCTAACTGGACAAAACTGGTAACAGTGGGAAAGCCGTTCATACGGGTGTAAGCGGTCAGCTGGTAAGAGAGATGACTTTAATGTTTTTTTTTTTAATCATTCCAAGTTTAAATGTTGGAACGTTCTGAATAGGGCATACAGTAGGGGGATAACTAGGAATAGAACAAAGTCAGGAACTATGCTTCTAACTACAGCCAAAGTCTCTTTAAGCAAGTAATTTCACTCGGCGGCCATCTTTGAAACGCCTCTCAGGCAGTATGCTCAGGCATTCTGTTTGGGGGCAACATCAAATTCTCTAAAACTTCTTGCCAAGCTTCCGATTACATTTAATTTTACGAATAACCAATAAAATTAAACAACAACTGTCTATTTAGTTTAGTTTCCAAATGTTCGTATCACACAAAATCTGCATAAACTCACGTCTGGTCCGAGCCCCTCCCCCAGAGAATTGTCATCCTATAACGATTGCTGATTGACTCCTGTACAAGAAGGCGGGCTTTATTCGCTATATAGCAATCTCTGATGGGCTCCTGTACTTATTTGCCATATTGACAGTTACACTTTTCCCCATTCAAAAGTATAGGAGTGACATGTCTTGTGTATTCTATAGTCTTTGCTACAGCTCTAGAGGTGCAGTTGCTAGCATACACGTTTGCGATGCAGTTTGTGAATGTTCATTGGAACGGCGGATTTGGGAAATGCCAAATCAATGACTTCAAAAACTATGTTTGTAACGGCGGAACTTGTGACCTTAGTTAGCTGACGATGGTTTTTTAGAAACGTACCCTAGATTGCTTTATGCAAAGTCCCCAGCTCAGACAGTAGCTGATTATGGACTTGTTTCATTGGCTGGCGCTGCTATGCCGATCGCGTCAGCCCCAACTTCAGACACACACTCCGTCAAGCGTTGACGCTGAAGCCCTGTGTGAATCGGACGATTGGGCTCATTCACATTAAACTCTTAAAATGTTTGTTTCTAAAAACATGAGACAGAAATGGGCATTAAAAAAAAGCACAGATTAAGGTACAAGTGATGCGATATTATGAACATGAAGTAATAACAACAATAACAGACCCATATACAGACCCAAGACACATCATATATAACTCAAGATATCTAGACAAAGCCACAATGAGCCACAACTTTCTACTATAAACAAAAGCTTGCAACAGTTGCCCCACCTCTGTGCTCTTCTGATTAATCCATTGCTTTTGGACCTGACAGTGATGAGCTGCACTGCTTGTGAAAGTTGAAGATCTTTCAACTTGACAAAGTGTCTAAAAGACGCAAGTGTAACAGTCACACACATCCATCCAGCACTTGGTCATATTGAAAAAACAATACAAAAGTAGTGTGTTGGAAAGGAAAAACACATCTGTGCGAACGGCCCCTTAAGCATCTTATTTTTAGCTACTTTTTCAGAACAGTATCTTAACTGCAGTTCAGCTACCTTAACAAATTACAGTTCCAAAACGGTTTCTCCAACCACAAACAACACAGCATCGCACTTTTCTTCCCTGCTCTGGCTGTTTACATCCCTATCTGTGCTTTTGTAATGGAAAGTGACAGTTTTCTAATGCAACCATTATAAACAGTGAAGGCACGTGGCCTTAAATGCCTCTGTCAGATTATAGCTGTTGGGGTGAGCCAGCGATCTGCATCTCCTCAAAGATGGGCAGAGATTAGCCTCTCTCGCACTCCCCCACTCGACACGCCATTACGTCAAACATTTTGCACAGTTATTTACAATGAGTCACATTCGGAGAACTTCGGCACAGCAGCTTATGCATGAAAAAGCTTGATGTGAGAGAAATTGATGTGTGTGAAATACTGTAGGGGTGAGAAAACAAGAGGAAAAAAGAGGAGAGGATGTGATTTGAGCTGTATCAAACCGCAAGGTCACATGTTTTAGTGTCTTCCTTGTGGGAGGACATGGAATACATTTCAGACTTTTTTTTTTCTCTCAAAAGTGCAACACTGTATCTCAAAATTATGATCAGGCCCGTAGCCAGCCTGGTGAAAGGGGTGGTTCTTTTTTCTCAAAAAGTGGACCTTTTTGCAGTTTTCTATTTAGTTATGAGATTTAAATGCTCCATTTAGTGACATTTTAAGCATTATTTTCAGCTGAATTAGCTTGTTGGATGGTCATCATAACCACACTTTTTAATGTACCAAAATATTTTGAATAAAGAAATATTTATTTTTAAAATACAAATTTTTTTTACATCATATATCATTAAAAAAACTGTTAAATTAAAAACCGTAGCCTATTGAAATTTATTAGCCAAATAACAAACTGGCCAGCACATTTACCTTTTCTCAGTCAGAATTTGGCCATTTGAATGATAAAAAATGAAAACATAATAATAATAATAATAATAATAATAATTTAGAGCTTCACAATTTTTTTGCCTCTCTTCTAAAAGTGCTTTTTTATTGGTCATGTTTTCTTTCAAAAATAAGGTCCAAGATGTAGAATAACAGTTACTTGTCAAATGTTTTCTCTATTTAAAAACAATACAGTAGCAAAAGATGACTTTGATTATGTCAGATGTTTTCTTGCACAGCTGGATGTTGGACTCATAAAAAATAATTGTTTGCATTGGCCAAAACTGAATAACTGAAGTCACACCAGTATTCGATAGGTTATTTTTACTATTTCTGATGGCATAGCAGTCAAAATAGGACAAATGAGCTCATGTGTGGGACAAATTCTGGACCCTTTGTCAGTGAGGGGTGGGTCTTCTGAATCACCCAAATCCCCCCCACCCGGGTACAGATCTGACGATGTACAAACTTGTTCTTGCTATTTTTGACTATAACTTTTCATAAATTAACTGACTTTGTAATTCGCTCATTTGAATTCATACTAGGGTTGGGCGATGTTGACCAATCTGGCATTGTACGATGTCTAATGTGAAACATCGCGATGCACGATGGCATCATTGGGGGGGGGGGGGGGGGGTTAAATATCAAATAATTAATAACAAATTAATTAATAGTAGCCTACCGTTTTCACTATCTGACCCACATGGTCTTTGCTTTACCCATAACCAAATCATAAATAAAGTTACACACAGGTTACCACCTGTCAATCACTTTTTTCCGTGGGACTCTGGCATGAATTGGCTCAGTGATCTTTATATTAGTGTCGTTATATTAGCTTTTACCCACAGCTGGTGGAGTAGACGATAGTTCGTTAGGAGTTCACTGTAATTTATATTGTGATTGATGATAACTTCCTTTTTTTCATTATGAAGAAATAATAACAAGTAAAGATGCTAGGGCTTAACCGGTTTGGTCGCATATGCGCCCAAAATTTTATGCGACCTAAAAATATATTTGGAAGCATTTGTGCTAGTGCATAAATTGTTGCCGTGCGACCTGTTTTCACTGCAAAATCCTCACCGCGTGCGTGGATTTAGGAGACATTTATGCAGAATGCATCTTTGCACCTAATAACGCCAAACGCAGTGCTCAGGAACAGATTAAAAGAGTTGTTATGTGAACTTGCTGAAGTAAAAAAAAGCCCGCAATGCTTGCCCCGCCTTTGTGCTCTTCTTATTGGTCCACTGCTCTAAAACTGAACGTGAATGGATTGGTTAATATCAGCTGTCAATCACTCAGTCAATGCCTTCAGCCTTCACATGACAGGAGCTACAACCGCGAAAATGTGAAGCGCTGAAGATGAGAGAATGAAAATAAAACTGACAGATTTAGTTTTAGAAAGCACCTAAAGTTACTAATAATGGCACATCTTATTAGTGATCATGTGCTAATGTTAATCCACCATTTACACTTTTCCAAGAGTGAATAGAAGACTTTCAGTGGCTTCAAGTCCGCTATGAAAATGACGCCATTCACTGTAAAGTCTGTGGACGGGGTTTGCAGGCAACAGCGTTTGCCACTGAATCTACACATTTTAAGCGCGAGAGGTACTGTATAATCCTTCATATAATCCTCACGATGCTGTCAGCCGTGCAAGCGGCAGCTATGTGTAAAATTTAACACAGCTCATGAAAAGACTGTTATTGCTATTAAGATGGCATGTAAATAATAAGTTATATATATATATATAAATGTGGGGCGGGGCGATGAATCGCGATGCCGGCTTAGCATCGCAAAGTTTATCTTCCTTCGGCGATGAAGGATGGCATCGTCTATCGGCCCAACCCTAATTCATACAATATCATATTCTCGCATTTGCTTATTTCTGTCACACTATTTTAAGGTACAATCCTCGCTATTAACAAGCCATTAACTATGATTTTTTTTTGGCTCAATAAAGTCCTAATTTCCTGCTTATTGATAGTTATTAATATAGTAGATGAGTATTTGGTAGGATTAGAGATGTGGAATAAGATCATGCAGAATACAGTATGTACTTTATATGTACCAATAAACAGCCAACCTCTTAATGATTGGCAAGCTATAAGCCAGTGAGACATTGGTGCTGTTACCTTTTCTCCTCACAGTTCTGCATTTATTTCTTACAATTCTACACAACCCACACTCACTTTCCATCGGCTTATTTACTGCTTTATCAGGGGTCGCCACAGCAGAATGAACCCCCAATTATTCTGGCCTATGTTTTACCAGTGGATGCCTGACTGGGTTGTACTCTCAGTGCTGGGAAACACCCACACACTCTTCCATTCACACACTATTGCGAACTTAGTACATCCAATTCACCTATTTTGCATGTCTTTGAATTGTGGGGAAAACTGGAGCACCAGAGGAAACCCATGCAGATACAGGGCGAACATGCAAACTCCACACAGAAAGACATCCTAGTCCAGCTGGGACTTAAACCAGTGACCATCATCCTGTGAGCCAAGCCATGAAGTATATTTAAAGATATTTAAAGGCTATTTTAATACTATTTACTGATAAACGTTCCTATCACTTTTGACTTATGTTTGATGTTGGCATTATATAACGATGACAATTTATTTCAGGTTATTGATTGACTTTTTTCTATTGTTCTGAATCCCTGATTTAAATAAATAAGCTATGCACTGGCTGATGTTAAGTGTATGCTATTCTTTATTTCTTTTTCCTTTTTAATGACTGCCTAAAATTGACAATGATCCTGTATTTATTTGGATGGTTTTGAGCCTTTAGACTTGTATATAATTTTATCTTGATTTTACATTTCTGTTAGTGAAATTTCTGCCATAAACTCTATGCGCACACAGGCTTATAGGTTCACCTAATCGGCTCCTGCGTCATTAACTACATGGCGCAGGAGATTGGTTGCTGTCATCTCAGCGATATAAGGTAAATAACAGATTTTATTTTTAAAGAATAATGGCACGACAACACTTTAGTTCTATGCATGCGTGCCATTATTCTTTAAAAATAAATTGTTGCAGCAGCAGTGTGTAATATTCTGGGATGACATGTCTGTGTATATACTGGCAGTAGCATGTCTCTGTACTTGCTCTGCCATAATAATCAAAGCAACAGTAGCAGCATCGTAGCAGGTCTATAGCACCAAGACCAATTACATCAACACTGCCATATACATTACCATACTAAATCCAGAAGGTGTTCATGACAGAAACTCTTATGTGAAACCTTTCTTTATCAGACTTGAACCTGAGCACTCTGCATCACAAATACAACACTGTACAAGGTGAGCTACTGAGCAAATTGACCTTGGCTGAAAAGTTGTCCATAGGGAGAGAAAGGTAATACAAATGTATTTGATTACAAGTTCGTACAAATTTAAGAGATTTTATTCATAAAAAAAAATATTTATGTGTTTATTTTTTTAAAGAAGGCATCTCCCCAATTCCCACCCCTAAGACCAACCATCATTGGTAGCTGAGCAAATCATACTAAAATGTAGGAATTTCACAACATCCATATGAATTAGTCACTAAATTAAAAAGTTACACATTGCCATGTGTTTTGTTGTTCTTTGTCATAATATATGCTTACTACAGAAAATTATTCCTAAAAAAATTAATTTTATATTTTTCCCCCCTCATGGCTCTGCATTTATGTCTCATAATTCTGTTAAAAAGTCTGATTTGTTATAAATGAAATTAAACTCAGAACTCAAGAGACCTAGAAACGTATTGCTGAAAAATCAACCTGAAATAGCAAAAAAAAAAAAAAAAACACTATTCTGAATATATACTGTATATATACAGTTGAAGCCAGGATTATTAGCCCCCTCCTTTGATTTGTTTTTTTTTTTTTTTTAATATTTTCCAAATGATGTTTAACAGAGTAAGGTAAATTTCACAGTATGTCTGATAATATTTTTTTTCTTCTGGAGAAAGTCTTATTTGTTTTATTTTGGCTAGAATGAAAGCAGTTCTTAATTTTTTAAAAACCATTTTAAGGTCAAAATTATTAGCCCCTTTCAGCATTTTTTTTTTTCGATAATCTACAGAGCAAACCATCGTTATAAAATAACTTGCCTCATTACCCTAACCTGCCTAGTTAACCTAATTAACCTAGTTAAGCCTTTAAATGTCACTTTAAGCTGTATATAAGTGTCTTGAAAAATATCTAGTAAAATATTATTTACTGTCATCATGGCAAAGATAAAATAAATCAGTTATTAGAAATGAGTTATTAAAACTATTATGTTTAGAAATGTATTGAAAAAATCTTCTCTCCATTAAACAGAAAATGGGGAAAAAATAAACAGGGGGGGGCTAATAATTCAGGGGTGCTAATAATTCTGATTTCAACTGTATATAAAAAGCATTGGAAGTAATTTGATCTGTTTTAAACCACAAGGTCATGTTTTAGTGTCTTCCTGGTGGGAGGACATGGAATATTCTTTTACATGTCAAACAGGGGGCCACATTTGGTAAAGGAAATTGATAGTGCATCACCTGGCCTGATGAAAGCGAACATAAAATCAATGGCGTGGCGAGTGACGGCCCCCCTTCCCATCCCACATAATGAGTTTGCTCCTCACTGTGGAGCTTTGCCAGAGAAGCATCATTACGCTGACGAAAAAAAAAAACCCTCACACACACAGAGAGCGTTCAACAGTCTCTTTCCTCCTTTATTATTACAGTTCACCCCATTTGGGAGAGCGAGAGAAAGCGAGTCGGTATCTCGGCTGATCTAATAAAGCAAAGGATTCACCTCTGGGGAACTTACAACTGACTGTATTGCAGTTTCTCCAAAACCTAAATAAACAGCGCAGATATGGGGGGTTCATCTAAATATAGTGAGCGAGCGGGATGTGAATTTAAATGGCAGAATGAACTGAGCTTGTGTTTAAATCATGTGGAGATTGTACTTAGCCCTGAGCTATAAGGCTAATGAGACGCATTAAAGAACAATGCATCTTTACAGACAATTAAAGCGGAGTTTAGCTTCTAACTGAGCTGTAAGGAACCTAATAGAAGATAAACAATAGAGGATGTGTGGGTCTTTATTATTAAGGAGCAACGCAAATAAGCTGTTCATATAAAAGTGTAAAAGAGCAAATAAACACAAAGCAAGCAAATGGTCATTTAATAACTGACCTTTCCAGAGTTTTGAAAGTAGTACTCATTATAGTTGGGTCAGTTCTGTAGTTATGCAGTAGCATTAACTAGTTTTCAATTGCCAAGGCAATATAGATAAGGTATACAATTATTAATCTAAATTAGTTAATAAACATTAAAATTAAAATAACTGAAAGGCTTTGCATTTTTATAGTTGTGGAAATGCATTATCTAGTCTGGGTGTCCAAACTCGGTCAATCAGAGAGTAAAATTCAATACCTTTCAAGACCTTTTTTGAGAGTGTTTCCATACATTTTAAGACCATATCACCACTATTCAACCGGAAACACTGGCGAGATTTTAACTTACGGTATATTTACTAAATATTAACGTAAGGAATTAATCCAAAACTAAAACATTATTCATATACTGAATAAAAATCTATTGAATCTAGCTAATTCAGCAGATTGTCGCCTACAGAACTGCAGAAGTAATGGTGTTTCCTTGATTAGTGCAGTAAACAAAGCAGCATGATGTCAAATCTAGCAGGACTTCATTGATTTCTTAAACTACACAGCATCCTGATATTCGCAGATTTAATTCAGGCAAACTTTAGCATACAACCATACATTGCATAATCAAAAATAATAACATTTAATATCTTGCAAAATACTATTAAATAATTTTTTATACTTTTTAAGGGCCTTAAATTTCTCTACATTGATTCATCAACTTTTAATACTTTTTTAGAGCCCACAGACATCCTGGCATGAATTAATTAATTAATTAATTAATTCGCCATTGTTGCAGTTTCTATGCTGCTTTACAGTTGTTTTGCCATGTAAACTAGAAAAAATTTTTTGACTTCTACATTTATGTACACAATAAATAAATATAATATAACTAACACCGCTAATATAATATAACTAAAACTGATACAGAAGGAAGTGTCTGCTGAAAATAATGCAAAATAATACAATATAAATAAACAGGTTAAACTGATGTCGGTTAACGAAAAACAAATTGCTTTAAAATGACATTTTCTACAAATTTGTGAAACTCTTTGGTAAGTATGCAGCATTACAAGATATTGCAGTCATCCTACAAAAGTCTGCGGTTATGCTTCCTTCATCTCAATAGAGTTTAATTACCATCAAACAAGATACATGAAGAAATTAGCATACCAACACCAGATCAGCCCCCAGATGTGCAATGATGCTTATGCAAAAAACAACAGCAACAACAAAAAATGCAATTATATAATCAACGAACAGATGATTCAGTTTAACTATTCAGTGGGTCAGGTTGGTGTTAAATTACTATAAAGACAAATCTGATTAGTTGTGATTAAAAGCAAGCTGCTTGACCCTAAATTGCCTGTAATTTGAAGGCAAATTACTGTTTTCTTGCACAATGGATGAATATATTAGCCCTCACATCTGTTTGAAAGCCTTTCTGCTTTTGTGATGAGACATGATTTCATGAGAATATTAAGGATTCAGTTTCTTAAAGTCAAGTAGTCATTTATTTTAAGATTTTTTTGTACATCCTTTAAAGGGCTTAGGGCTCATTCAGCTTTTATGTTTTAAGTTTTTGCGCAGTTTTGTTATTTTATTATTCCTGTTTTCAAATATGCCTATGTCTGTACTACATAGAGTGCATTAGTGCCCACTCACATTTTTTTTCTGCAATACTGGTCCTGGAGTTTATTTTTCACTTATTTTTCCTATTAAGGGATTTTAAGCTAAAAAAAAAAATTCCACAAGATGAATCATATTACAAAGATTATTTTGCAGCAGTATTTCAAAATCTTGTAAAAAAAAAAAAAAAAAAAAAAAAAGCCTGTACTTAAATTTAAAAAGAGAAAGAACAAAAAATCTAAAACTAAAAAGGATGGAAATGCAAAACTATTTTTTAAAGTCATCACATCTATAGAAAGAACATATTTCCATTTTTTTTTTCAAGGAAGTAGAGAGACTCCAGCAGTGGTGTAAAGTATCGGAGTATCGAAATGTAATTAGTTATAGTAAATAAGCACATTTTTGACTACTGAATTGTCAAATATATAGAGTAAGCAACATTTAGACCCAATCCCAACTCTAGCCCTTAGCCCTTACCGTTCGTCCAAATTCTCTTTAGTTTGAAGGAGTAGGGCTAAGGGGAAGGGCTAGATAGCCCTTGAAGCTGAGATTTCTCAGGACCACACTCTAAAACCAAGGGGTATGGAAATTTCAAAGAATACACCAGCTACAACGGCAGCATGGCTGCACACGGAAGTCAGGAGATGCACAAATTAATATATTTTTTGTCATTATTACAAATTTTTATACCACACAAGCATATGTTTTAATACATTCATAATGTCGTTCATGTTTTACCGTCATGCTTTAAAAAAATAAAACATACTTTCACATCTGTCACTCGATGACACTCGAATAACCTGTCAGAAAAGTCTTGTGGCTGGGAATGACCTTTTTACAGTGTCTGGTATAATGTTAATGTTATTTTCGTGCTTTTACATAGATGAATATGGCCACAGTGTAAATACATAGTACAGTTACAATCCTATTGCTACATTATATCGTTATGATTACAAGATATATGCCTATTTCCTGAAGATAAATACCAAAAAATAACGCAACTGGAATAACTACAGCAGTCGCGAACGTTGATCTCATACAGTATGAAGTAAGAACATGTGCGAATGTTGTATTACTGTCCCATATAGAAAAAAATAGAATTGGGATTGGGCCCTACTCTCTAATTCTCTACATTTTTGAAGTTGTATATGTACTC
The DNA here is from genome assembly GCA_903798195.1 of Danio kyathit. Classification (NCBI taxonomy): domain Eukaryota; kingdom Metazoa; phylum Chordata; class Actinopteri; order Cypriniformes; family Danionidae; genus Danio; species Danio kyathit. Next base: position 20,582,262 of record LR812542.1, read on the forward strand.
TTTATTTAACTACATTTGTAATAGGTAATGCAGGTAAAAATTTGATTTTAAATGACACCTAATTTAAATAAAACCAACCTAATTTTTGTAGCAATTTCAAGAGTTCACACTTAGCTGATGATTGATTATAAAGCTTGTTTGGTATGCTGTCCTGGGAGAGAGCCCTGAGCTCATAAGATCCTCGAGCCCGGGGCTCCCTCCTGTTTGCAAGGCGAGAGGGGAGTTTGAGCTCAGGTAGATCCCGAGAACTCCCCTGCTGTAGTAGCTAATGAACAGATAACGATTGCTCTTAAGAGATAACTACTTACTAGGAGCATGTCTATGGTGCCGATTTGGATTAGTCAATTAACTTAAGTTGCAGGTTTTTGGACGGTGGGAGGAAACCGGGGAACCCGGGGGAAACCCACGTGAGCACGGAGAGAACGTGTAAACTCCACACAGAAACGTCGGCTGGCTTGGTAAGGACTAGAACCAGTGATGTTCTTGTTCATTGTATACAGTAGTCAACATCTGAAGTGGATCAAAACTTTTATCAAAGTTGTCCCAAAGCTATTGAACAACACCTATTCTTATCTTAGGATGATTTTGAAAAACTTTTTTGATCCACTTCAATTGCTGACTACTGTATAATGCTTTTATAAAATAAAAAAGTTTTGCTAAAATGCTACTAAAATGTATATGTCAATAATGACAATATGTTTTATTTCAAAGGTGACACATCTAAAATGCATGTGATTTTATTTACAGACTCGTAAATGATGATTGTTTGCTGACAATGATGTTTATTCACATCTTCCAGACATTCATTCATTCAGTCAGTCTATTGTCTGTATTGTTCAGTAATAAAAACAGCCCCAATGACAGTCTGTCTGCCCTACACACACAAACTCACACACACCTCTCCAGCCAAGATTTGCTCCTAATTATTATTGTTTACTGACCGCAGTATATTCACAGTTGTAATCCTCATTTGTTTGATCAAACTCCTCAATTCACATTCTCTGCCTTTGTATTAAATGCTGGGCTGGAGGGGGTCTGGTTCGGGGACCACAGGATTTCATCTCTGTTATTCGCAGACTATGTTGTTCTCTTGCTGCCGAGTGTGATGCGGCTGGGATGAGAATCAGCACCTCTAAGTCAGAGGCCATGGTGCTCCACCGGAAAAGGTGGTTTGCCATCTCCAGGTTGGAAGAAAGTCCTTACCCCAGGAGGAGGAGTTTAAGTACCGGTCCGTTGTGGTAAAGAAGGAGCTGAGCCGAAAGGCAAAGCTTTCGATTTACCGCTCAATCTATGTTCCTACTCTCACCTATGGTCATGAGCTTTGGGTCATGACCAAAAGGACAAGATCTCGGATACAAGCGGCCGAAATGAGTTTCCTTCGAAGGATGGCAGGGCGCACTCTTATGGATAGGGTGTGGAGTTCCGACACTCGGGAGGAGCTCAAAGTAGAGCCGCTGCTCCTCCACATAGAGAGAAGTCAGTTGAGGTGGCTTGAGCATCTGTTTCGGATGCCTCCTGGACGACTACCTAGGGAGGTGTTCCAGGCATGTCCCATCGGGAGGAGGCCTTGGGGAAGACCCAGGACACGCTGGAGGGACTATGTCTCTTGGCTGGCCTGGGAACACCTCGAGATCCCCCCGGAGGAGCTGGGGAAAGTGTCTGGGTAGAGGAAAGTCTTCTTTCCTAAGACAGCTATCCCTACGACCCGGGTCGGAAAAGCGACAGAAAATGAATGAATGAACGTATTAAATGCCCTCATTTAAAAAAAAATCTTTACTTTATACATAAAATTTGTTATAAATCATCATCAGCTACTTTTGAAATGGCTATTATAAAAACAGCTATATTTTAACAGGTTATCAGGGCTACCCAGCATGTTATCGCAGCACAACATAAAAAAAGAAAGGTTAAAAAATTAAACTAGATTTTTTGCTCAGAAACTATTAGAAACTATTGTCTGAATAATTTGTTATCAGCAAGTGCAGTACTACTAAGACCTTGTTTACACTAATACGTTTTAGTTTTAAAACGGGCTTTTAGAATGAAAACAATCCACATGCACACTGGGGTTTCACCTAGCATTTCTGAAAAGATCTCTGTCCACACTACACCGCTGAAAACGCACATCGAGTAACCACACACACACTCTGGCATGCGCTGCAGCATATGAGCATGTCTGAGCTCCAGGCAGGCAGCAGGTGCTTTGAGCACAGCTCCCCAGGTGAGAGCAGCGCATGTCGGACAGTTCATCTGGGATCTACCACTGGATGTCATCTCACTAAATTTGTTAAATGTGATATTTAATTCATCTTGTCTCTGTCTAACGACTCTTTGGTCTTTTGAATATAATACTTGTTCTCAGGTAACGATTATGATGATTATGCACATCTGACTGATAAGCATATATAATCAGTTCAAAATACTGTAGCTCTCATTAGGTCGGTCTTTAGAAATGTATTTCTCAACACCAGGGGTCTCAAACTCGCGGCCTGCGGGCCAATTGCGGCCCACGAGACGATAGTTTGTGGCCCCCGCCTTAATTTGAAAGTTTAATGTTAGTGCAGCCCGCGAGTTTGATATGTATAGCACTTTACAGTTTTGTGTGTGGAGCTGAACGAACCCACCAATCACGGTGGGGGTATATGGCTCTCGGGGTCGGGACATCGGCTGGACTTGACGCAGGCAGAAAAACATTTCTCAAAGTTACAGCAGTGTTGCTATGGAGTGTTTTCTTCCGTGCCTGCTGGCTGCCTCATTTCTATCGGGCACATGCGGACATTCGTTCGAGCGCGCTTTATTCACAACACTTCAAAAAAAGTTCTTTAAGTTGCTGCCCAGCGGGACATTATAAATATATAAATGTATATACATCAGTGCTTAATTTAAGCCGGATCTTGCCGGATCCTGTTCCGGGAAATGTCAGATATTCGTGTTTTGCTTTCTGGTATTTATTTTAATTGATTCAGCATTAACTTGTGAGCAGTTTAACTATTGTTCCTGAACAATATTTTCAACCAATCATTTTTTTTGCATTTACAATCACTCTCATTGGTTGGTGGTTATTGTTTCGTGCGCAGTGAGCAGAAAAGAAATCAAAGTGATGCGTACGCGGCAGGTTAAAAGAAAAGGAAGGAACTAAATTCAACCTAATGTAGTCGTCTGCAGTCACACATCGACACCTGTCCATCAGCAATAAGAGTCCCCCGAAACCCGGACCAATTGCTTTTTTCTGTAACAACAGCACAGCTTATAACTACTATTTATTACTGATTGATTTATTTTCTTATTAAGTTTAAATTTGTTTATTTTTTCATATTATTTTGTGTTAAAAAAATTCCAATCCTCTCAAATCTTTTTATTTTTTAACACAAAATAAGATGAAAAATAAACAAATTTAAAACTAATAATTAATAATATAATTAACTTTCTTGTGGAAAACCTGATGCGGCCCAGCCTCACCCAGACTCTGCCTTCAGCGGCCCCCAGGTAAATTGAGTTTGAGACCCCTGCTGTAAATCTACAAATCCAAATCTACACTGTAAAGCCCAACAGTCAACTTTGTCAAATGAAATGAGTGTAGTTAACTCAAAATTGACTGAAAGTTATTTCTACTCATTTAAAAAGTTTTGAACTCTTTGTAATGAGTTAATTAAACACATCATTACTTCAACTAAAATGGAGTAAGTTCACAGTACTCATATACAGTAGATTAGTTTTTAACTCAAATGGTTTGTAGCAATCTGTTTCCTCAAATGGTTTGAGTTGCTTTAACTTATTGGGTTTTACAGTACTCAGTTGGTTTGAGTTCTCTTCATTTATCAGGTTTTACTGTGCTCAAACTGCTTCTTTTACTCAAATGGAGTAAGTTCACAGTACTCATTAGGATTAGTTTTTGAACTTAAATGGTTTGTTGCAATCAGTTTCCTCAAATGGTTTGAGTTACCTTAACGTATTGGGTTTTACAGTGTAGGTTGAGTTGCTACTACAGAAAAATGAATATTGACAGTATAAAAGCAGTACATATTAAAATTATATGCAGAATTGATTTTTGCAAACGTTAGCTAAACAATAAACAACTCAATAATGTTTCTGTCCTCTGTGTTTTGTTCATCAATAAAACTCAATTTGACTCTGTTGTATCGACAACAATGTGGCAACCAAACAAAAAACCTTAAACCTTGTAGAGTGAAACTATGTAAAATCAATCTATAGATAACAACCAAGAGCTGGTCTCGGGTTTGGCATGGCATCTGTTCTGTGATTAAACTCCTCATTTGCCATTGAAGTGGAGGAATGAATAAGGTGAGCTTTAGGGAGAGCAGGCAGAGTGTGACGAATCCGGGGCCCCGGGGCAGATGCCGCCGGTGGGGATAAAGCCATAGTCTCAGTCTGCTGCACCTGATAATCAGTGTCTCAGCCAGTGTTTGCTGAAAGTGAGGAAGGGTTGGCTCTGACCTGTCAATGATGGCACACATGTCCAAGCTGACGTTTTCGAAGGCTCCAATCTTTCCCTGCTCCACTGCGGTCAGGTCCGCCAGCTGATCATCCACCTGAATAAGTTGCATGCAGCCCTGGAACGAGCGCTGGATTGGGGATGCTCTGGTTCTTAAAAAATAACCTAAACATAAAAAACACAGCAAAGATAAACAAATATGAGCAATCCCAGCGTTATGGATAAGACATTTGCAGTATAATCACAAAACATAAATTCACATGGAAAGTATATGTTAACATCATATTGAAACATCTGTTTATATTTTCTTAAACAGCTAACCACAGAGTTATGAGATCAGAAAAATATCAATCTGTAAACATCTTTTATATTTTAAATGAGGAAAATAAACATGTGTTATAAATGAGAACCAAAAACATCTGTGAGTTTACAGTATACAACATACTTTGTAGAAATTCTGTGAATTAAACTGCACAACCCAAAATAAATAATGCTAATCAAAAGGATAAGGGTTGGCTCTTTGTAGAACAAAAATAATTAATTTTATTTTATTTGACATTTTTTTAATTTATGAGGAAAAACTTCGTTATGGATGTGACAGATGTGTAATTGTCATTTGTGTGATTTTGGTAAATCAAATATAATAGTTTGAAAACATTATTAGAGACATTTTTGAGTATTTTTAAAGCACTGTAAAATACTTGCTTACATAAAAAATGAAGAAAAGGTTTTGATATTTTGGCGAAAACTTATTTTTTTCTCATGACAAACAATATTTGCATGGAATTGGTCATATGCTACATACAGTAAATATATTACATGCAGTATAATGACAATTTTTGACCATGGACCACAAAACCAATATTAAGGTATAATTGAGAACTCAAATGTGATGAATAAGCTTTCCATTGATGTATTCTTTGTTTGGATATGGTCATATTTGGCAGAGAAACAGCTATTTGAATATGTAGAACTTGAGGGTTTAAAAAAATCTAAATACTGAGAAATTGCTTTAAATGTTTCCTAAGTTACTAAATGACTAATAAATAAATAGAGTTTTGCTGTATTTAAAGTATGATGTTTTAAAATATTCACGGAACCTGATATTTACTTAACACTCTAATAATTGTTCGTATAAAAAAAAACAATTATAATCAGTGTTGCCAGATTGGGTGGTTTCCCGCCAAATTGGCTGGTTTTGAATTTGATTGTGCTGGTAAAAAATGGCATAGGCGGGTTGAAAAAATTTGGGCGGTTTTGAACTTATTTAACAAAACATAACTGTGTGCTCCTACTCCATTCAGTTAGTAGTGTCCAGTGAACAGTGCAAACCGCGTGAGCCCACCCGCAAGAGGAGGTGAAGGAACGTTGTATCAAAATCTGACTCCCTGGACAAATCTGACTCCCCTTCACCTGCACGCGCATCTCGCAGCGCCTGCAGTTAAGCTCACAGCGGTTTATCATAACACCTATCGATCCCTTTTCCCGCAACTGACAGCAAGAACAAACATAGAAGCGTTGTCTGATTGACATGCAGCACTTAATTATGTTCAAAAGAATTTAAAACGCCAAATGGGATGAATTTATACATCCATTTAGAAAGTAAAACATACTCTAATAGATAGTTTAATCTACACAACATTAAGTGCAGAGTGTGGGTGAGAGGAGGGCAGTGTTTCGATGTGGTCCGGTTATGCTGTGGTGACTGCTGGTGTTGATTGCTGTATGGTAAAAAGTTATGACAGTTAAAGAAATCAGGTTAATTAATTAAACTTAAATATTAAAATAAAATATTAATCTAATATTTTGGGCATTTAGGCGGGTTTTGGACAGCTTTTGGGCAGGAAAAAGTCAGCTATATTTGGCAACACTGATTATAATTTTGACCCATACAATGTATTTTGGCTATTGCCAAAAATATACTAGGCAACAACACAAGACTATGCTTGTCAGGATTTAACATAAATGTAATTACTGCATTTAGTTTTTAAAGTATATTGTTGTAACATGGATGAACTGAATTAGTTTGGTCATTAGTAAAAACCTTATACTGCAAATTATCATTATGATTTTATTATGATAACAGTTTCTATTTCAATATATTTATTAAATGTATTCCTATAAAGGTGTTTTTCTTTAGCAGCCCATGTCCTCTGTATCACATGATCCTTCAGAAATGATTAAAATACGTTGCTGAAATGTTGATTGATTAACATTTTAGCTGTCAATGATGTGCTGTTTAGTATATATGGCACACCTCTAAATTACTTATAAATAGTGTAAGAATTATATCTTATAAAATCTTTATTTAATGACTTTCAACATGCATACAACTACAGTCATGATCCAGACAAAATCTGTTGTTATTTAATGACCGACTAAAGCTTTAATTACAGCCGAACTGAGCTGGTGAGTTAGTGAGACATTTTATCTGTAGAATTGGGATCTGTATACTATATCGCTTGGAATAAAAAAGGTCACGTTAAATTAAACACAAAAATAAAGTCAGCCAGTGTTATGTAATGTCGAATGTGTGAAAGGTAATCTAATGTCAGATGTGTAAAAGCTGAACATAAGGACCATTAACTAGAGAAAACCCATGAACTGTACCTCATTAACCAAATGATAGCTTGACACCATAAAGGTCATGAACATTGCAAACAATCAGCCAACTTTGATGGTACTAATGAGAGAAACATACTGAGCCAGGTATAGCAATTTCTCCAAGTGTAATGCTGACTTTCAAAAAATACTAAATAAAATCTGCTTGTCGTTTGTCTGTCCTTTGAATACACAAAAATACACAATGTTAAACTAACAGACCTGTCAGAGCATCTACATGTTACTTTTCTTGTGATCTCAAGTGCTTCTGAAGCATCTGCTTAATGAATAAATGTAAATGTACCATGTTTAAACCTGGTGTTAAGATGAGTAACATACTGGTGTAAACAGGGTTTGAAATATTTTAAGATGATACACTTTTGACCACTTCCAGAGGTAATTGAAACCATTAAACGGAAAGCTTTCATGCTGTAAATGCTTATGTGGTAGAATGCATTCAAACTGCCGCAGAAGACCACTTACTTTTGGATGAATTAATTCAATAGATGGGGGTTATAAGAAACAATGAATTATAATGGCTGATGAAGGCAATCCTTCATCGCATTGATCACACCCTTATGCTATGGGATTTTTTCAAAATGACTACAGAGTTATGACCATGGTATAACATCTCATCCAATGGACAGTGTTTCTTAAAGTGTGGCTATCACTATAACAGCATAAAAACCCACAAAGGCCACTGGACAAGCACCACACTGACCTCACTAACAGCAGCAACCTAATTTTCCCAGGAGGCTCTCATTCAGTTAGTGGCCCGACCTAACCCTTCTTCATTACACAACCATTTATGAGCTACAGGGTGATATTCTATTCGCCTACTGACCTGATTCTTAAGCATAAGATATGTTGTTGAGGTGCACTAGTTTGTACAAGTCATCTAGTTAGAAACAGATGAAAAAACTGTATAGGTTAGGTATGTTTTAAAGCATGTTACCGGCGGGGTTACATTGGTGTCGTGACCCAGATGGGAGTGAGGTTTAGGGGGGTGAGTGTAGCAGAGGCCAGCTAGTGAATGCTGTCCAGGTAAAACTCACTCCTCTGACCTCTTGAAGCCTGGTTAATACTCGACGCATCCGCTAGTTCGCTTGAGTGTGCGCGGCGAATGTGACGTCATCGCGGTGTTAGCGGAAGTTCGCTTTGAGTGTGCGCGACATGATTTCGGCTGGCGGTGCGCACAGCAATTTTTGAGACCCGAGCGAACAGTGCGCGCGGCGCCGCATTTGATTTGAGTTGAATATGAACCACTTTGAAGAGATATTGTCTGAAACAGTACGACTGTACACATATCTTTATGATCCGTGATCATAGAGATAACCTGATGAACAATAATTCTTGCCTAGAAATAGCAACAGCCGTGGGAAAGGAGGAAAGTTTATGTTAAAAGGTTTGGAAAAACCTGAGAGATTGTTAAAGCCAAAAGAGGCCATGGCAAAAGTGGAGACCAATGTACACAATTAAGGAAATATGTTTGTCCACCAGTCATAGGTTTTACACTGATGTATATGTTACAATTTTGAATTTAAAACAATTTAATAGTTACAAAACTAAAATGAACAAATTATTGCTTTGAAAACTGGAAAGGATTCTTTGAACCTTTTGGTTTACACTGATGCCCTGTTTTTCTAGGCTTTATTGGTGATAATGGTCAGTAATGTTAGACCATTATTACCCTTTTAGCATAAGTATAGCACAGAAACTAGCCAGAAAGTAATGTGTGAATTGTGGAGCGGGCTAAATCGAAAAATCTAAATCTATTTTTTAGTAAGTGGGCTTTTTTTTTTGCTTTTATTCTTGCCATAATAAAGAATATATTTGTAGAGCAACCCATGTTCTGCTGTCATTAATATTTTAATAAACTTTAATAGGTAAAACTGTCCGAGATGTCAAAAAAACTGTCAAATTTGATTAAAAAAAATCTTGAATGGTTATAAAGATCCTTATAATCATTAAAATAATTTATAAAAACAATACAAATAATTAGTTAAAAAAATCGCGAATGATATTAATGATATGACGTAGTTCCGGAAACTTTCTACTTCTCTGTTTATCTGTCTGACTTTACGGTCAGTTTCTTTTGACCGCCCCCTGTCGTTTTAAAGAATATCACAACGGCGAACACAGCAAGTATAAAAGCCTCGTCTGTGTCGCGAGATGCGCGCACAGTCAGCGGAGGCGCGCGATACGGCGCCAGGCGTAAGTATAAATCCAGCTTAAGGCCATGGTCTTTAGCTTCCTTGTTGGAGCAACCAACTCCCATGCCGTTTTGATCCCAGCTCGAAGCAGGTTGCGTGGTGTAGGACTGGCGGGGTTACATAAGCTTGGCATGAAGGGTTCCACTTGCACTATCCACATGATTTTAGATGCCCATGTAAACAGCAATAGAGGACATATAGCAGATTCTGCTCTTGGTTCTAGGCACGTGGCTGTTTGTCATAAGAAGATAACAAGCATTGTTTGAACACAGGTCAACTAAGGTTCATTGCTGCGTGCCATCTCTGTCTCAGCTGTGCATTTAAAAATGGCACTGCCCATGTTGTCATTCTCCTGGCTTGTAGCATGCGCTTATGCAGATTCTCTGTAAACCAATAGGCTTCTGCTGCGAGTCTAGCCCCACCCTTTTGGTACCATTCTGTTGTGCTAGATACACTTTGGAAAAGGTACCAAGAAAGGGGTATGGTTGCTTTGAAAATGGACATAAATGCATTCCGTACTGTCCCAAACCATACCACTCAGTGGAAACAGGTCATTAAGAGCAGGTGCAAACAGGGTCCTAGACCCCAAAGATCTGGCAAGTCCTCCGGGTGGGGTTACACCTGCATTAGAGGTAAACAAAGCTTTTGTTAATGCCAATCACAGAAAGGTCTATTGAGATTCACCTTGCAGCCCTCTGACATTAATCTACAAATGAGAGCATCTGGAAGCATCAGTGCTGGAAGGAGCTTGCTTAAAAATAAAATAAGAAGAGAAGATGGAAAAAAAAAACCAAAGTTCCTCAAGTTTGCTGGGCCATCTGTCTTGTCTGCTTCCTGCACCTGTCCAGGAGTCTACATGCCTGAGCAGTCAACAGAGGAGAATGAGGAAGGTGGGCTATTGGAAGACACGCTGAGGGAAATGCGTCTCAGAACAGAGGAAAACAGAGAAAAACAAGCATCTGCTGGCAAATTAAGGCAGGGCTGTAGCGGCATCTCAATGATTGCCAGGATATGTGGGGATCTGGGAGGCCGCCAGAATCCGTGATCAACAGGGGATGTGGAAAAAGGCAGGTTTTCGTCACCCACGCTTGGATGCGACTTCCCAGTGACTGCTTTTGTCCCATTCTGCTGTCGTAATTAATTGAGGAGAGTCACTTTTCTGACAAGATAACACTCTAAATTACGACTGAGGCCTGGAGCTCACACTCCTGACTGGGTTTCTGAGTAGCTTCCACATGACTGTGTTTACGTGCTGCCGATGATTTCGCAGGGATTGGAGAATAACTACTGTAAGATTAATGAGCATCTACGGGCTCCATGCATTATTCATGACCGGCAAATGGAATATGCAGGATTCCTGGGGGAAGCCCTTGTTGTAAACTTTTATCCTCATCAATAAGGCCTGTGCAGATGTTAACCGTTTTTGGATTATTCTACTTTGGAAAGTCTATAATGATGTAATGGAGCATATTAACAATAATTGATCGGGAATATAAGATAAAATAGTGTGTAAAGCGTTCATTTTTCCTAGATTAACTCTCAGAAGGTTTCTTTGAAAAACACTGTTCTCATTGTGTTCTCAAAATAAAGGTGAGAAAACACAATGTGATACAGGTAAAAGTGCCTCTTGGTTTGTTGGCTGCCTTTCATATTAACAGCAGGCCAAAATTGGCCAGAATAGGTCGAAATGGTGAAAACAGATGGGCTGATTACAGAATAAACAACTCACCCTCTCGGACAACACCACTTATGTTCACGGCCAAATCTAAATAAACATGAAAATGACTTGACATAAGCGAGTGAATTAGCTGGTGTTTAGTATCTGCAATCACCATGAGACACAGACCTTTATTAATTTTTTTTTTAAAAAATGATCCAATGAATTAACATATATTTACAGTTCAATTCAAGTTTATTTGTATAGTTCTTTTCACAATAATTATTTACAGCAATTAAATCTGCTTACTTCTATGATTCTATAATAAGTCCAATGCAAATGTAGTTTTGCTATTGGCCAAACTAGTGGATCAATTAAGTTTAGAAGTTTATAATGGGGACATTTACAGCTAAAATGGCTAAAATGGGCGGATGCCCTTCCAGCCACAACCCAGTACTGAGAAACACTCCTACACTCACGCATTTACACACTATGCCCAATTTTTGCTTACCCAAATCACCTATAGCACATGACTTTGGACTGTGGAGGAAACCGGAGCACCCGGAGAAAACCCACGCGAACGCGGGAGAACATGCAAACTCCACACAGAAATGCCAACTGATCCAACTGGGACTTGAACCAGCAACATTCTTGCTGTGAGGCGAAACAAAGCATCAGAATGGGGAAGAAAGGTGATTTAAGTGACTTTGAACGTGGCATGGTTGTTGGTGAGTTTTTCAGAAACTGCTGATCTACTGGGATTTTCACGGATAACCATCTTTAGGGTTTACAGAGAATGGTTCGAAAAAGAGAAAATATCCAGTGAGCGGCAGTTCTGTGGGCGCAAATGCCTTGTTGATGCCAGAGGTCAGAGGAGAATGGCCAGACTGGATCCAGCTGATAAAAAGGCAACAGTAACTCAAATTCTCGAATTACGAATCTGTTACAAGCGAGTTATGCAGAAGAGCATTTCTGAACACACAACACGTCGAACCTTGAGGTGGATTGGGCTACAGCAGCAGAAGACCACACCGTGTGCCACTCCTGTCTAAGAACAGGAAACTACAATTCGCACAGGCTCACCAAAACTGGACAATAGAAGATTGGAAAAACGTTGCCTGGTCTGATAAGTCTCGATTTCTGCTGAGACATTCGGTTGGTAAGGTCAGAATTTGGCGTAAACAACAGGAAAGCATGGAACCATCCTGCCTCGCATCAATGGTTCAGGGGGTGGTGTAATGGTGTGGGGGATTTTTTCTTTCCACACTTTGGGCCCATTAATACCAATTGAGCATTGTGTCAACTAGGGTTGGGCGATGTTGACAAATTTGGCATCGTACGATGTCTAATGTGAACATCGGTGATGGACGATGGTATCGTCGTGGTAGGCGGGGTGGGGGTCTTTGTTGTTAAATATCAATTAATTCATAACGAATTTAATAATTGTAGCCTATCGTTTTCACTACCTGACCCACATGGTCTTTGCTTTATTCATGACCAAACCATAAATAAAGTTATACACAAATTACCACCTGTCAATCACTTTTTTTCCACGGGACTCTGGCATGATCAGGTGGAGTGATCTGTTTCCTTATAATGGCTTTTCCCCACAGCTGGTGGCGGAGACGAGACGAGAGTTCGTTTGGAGTTCACTGTAATTTGTATTGTGATTATTGATAACTTCCTTATTTTATTATTATTATGAGGACATAATAACAAGTAAAGATGCTAGAGCTCGACCGTTTTGGTCACACTTGCGCCTGATATTTTATGCGACCTAAAATATGTATTTGAAAGCATTTGTGCAAGTGCATACATTTTTACCGTGCGACCTGTTTTCACTGCAAAATCCTCACAGCGTGCGCTGATTTAGGAGACATTTATGCAGAATGCATCTTTGCACCTAAAGACACCAAACGCAGCGCTCAGGAACAGATTAAAACAGTTGTCATGTGAACTTGCTGAAGTACAAAAGCCCGCAAAGCTTGCCCCGCCTTTGTGCTCTTCCTATTGGCCCACTGCGCTAGAACTGAACGCGAATGGATTGGTTAATATCAGCTGTCAATCACTCAGTCAACGCCTTCAGCCTTCACATGACAGGAGCAACAGCCGCAGAAATGTGACGCGCTGAAGATGAGAGAATGAAAATAACACTGACAGATTTAGTTTTATAAACCACCTAAAGTTAAATAATGGCACATCTTATTAGTGATCATGTGCTGAATGTTAATCCACCATTTACACTTTTCCAAGAGAGGTTAAAAGACTTCCAGTGGCTTCAAGTCCGCTATGAAAATAACTAAAGACATTCACTGTAAAGTCTGTGGGACGGGGTTTACCGGTAACTGTGTTTGCCACTGAATCTACACATTTTAAGCGCGAGAGGTACTGTATAATCCTCACGATGCTGTCAGCCGTGCAAACAGCAGCTATAAGTATAATATAACACAGCTCATGAAAAGACCGTTATTGCTATTAAGATGACATGCAAATAATAAGTTATATATCAATATACATGTGGGGCGGGGCGATGGATCACGATGCCGGCTCAGCATCGTGAAGTTTATCAGCCATCGGCGATGGACGATGACATCGTCTATCGGCCTAACCCTAGTGTCAACGCCACAGCCTACCTGAGTATTGTTGCTGACCATGTCCATCCCTTTATGACCACAGTCTTCCCATCTTTTGATGGCTACTTTCAGCAGGATAACGCGCCATGTCATAAAGCACAAATCATCTCAGACTGGTTTCTCGAACATGACAATGAGTTCACTCAAATGGCCTCCACAGTCACCAAATCTCAATCCAATAGAGCACCTTTGGGATGTGGAGGAACGGGAGATTCACATCATGGGTGCGCAGCTGACAAATCTGCAGCAACTGCGCGACACTATCATGTCAATATTGGCCAAAATCTCTGGAATATTTCCAGTACCTTGCTGAATCTATGCCACAAAGGATTAAGGCAGTTCTGAAGGCAAAAGGGGGTACTAGTAAGGTGTACCTAATAAAGTGGCCCGTGAGTGTATATCGTTACTGGAGGACATTGCCCGATAAACAGCTAAATATATAATTACATAAAAAATAAACCCAAATAAAATAAATCTAATTTTCCTTTATTTTAAAATAAAACAAAAATAACTAGAACAAAATTAAAACTATTAAAACTGCAAACATATTGACTACAATAAAAATAAAAACAAATTAAAACTTATAGAATTGTTTATTAACAGTTCACATGTTTATTTGATACTAAAATAACATTAGTTCAAAACTTCAATGACATTAAATTTTTCCCATATGATGTTTAACAGAGCAAGGAAACTTTCACAGTATGTCTGATAATATTTTTTCTTCTGGAGAAAGTCTTATTTGTTTTATATCAGCTAGAATAAAAGCATTAATTAATTTAAAATCCATTTTAAGGTCAAAATTATTAGCCCCTTTAAGCTATTTTTTTCCGATAGTCTACAGAACAAACCATCGTTATAGAATAACTTGCCTAATTACCCTAACCTGCCTAGTTAATCTAATTAACCTAGTTAAGCCTTTAAATGTCACTTTAAGCTGTATAGAAGTGTCTTGAAAAATATCTAGTAAAATATTATTTACTGTCATCATGACAAAGATAAAATAAATCAGTTATTAGAAAAGAGTTATTAAAACTGTTATGTTTAGAAATGTGTTGAAAAAATCCTCTCTCTGTTAAAGAGAAATTGCGGAAAAAAATAAACAGTGGGGCTAATAATTCAGTGGGGTTGATAATTCTGACTTCAACTGTATAGACCTTTGAAGAATTTTTTCTCAAAACATTTGAAATTCCATTTGAAAATGTAAATAATCATGTTCAATTACTTTAAATCATTAAATAAAAATACTGATTATTTCATGGTATTTCACAAAAAAAAACCTAGCAAAATTGATAAAAATGCTACATACAGTTTCAGAGAAATATTTGAGATGTTTCTTTATAAACATTATTTTCTTCCTTTCTATCACAAAGTCATCAAAACAAAAGTTGACCTCCTACAGGTTGATGGTTGTTTTAAAATCCTAATCTGCTGCAGAAGAACTGTGCGGCCCTTCTATGTTGAACGCTGTCTTCTTTATTGCAAAAATCCAATCTACTGCCATCTCCCATCAGACAGTCATTAATTCACTGAGGTCTGGCACAAATGTGCAGAAGCAGCCTCTGTAAAATGGCTTTGGGAGACTAAAGCACATCGAACCAGAGAGGATGTCGGGAGACAAGCAGTCTCTTTCTTGGAAAAACAAAGAGCTTTTTGTTGCACTGCAGACAGATAAATACATGTGAGAGGTGTTTTGGAGACATCGGGGACTGATGGGAGTTTTTCTGTTTGCTTGAATATTCCAGCAGGGCTTCAATGATCAAACATGTGCTAAAGCTAATTATGTTTTGCTCGCAGATGAGCATCTTGGGCTCTTTGTCACAAAAGGGAGAGGCAAAACTTTTGAATCTCAATGAAATGAATGCAGTATTTATTGAACAACGAGGATTTGTTGGTTTGGAAAACAGTTAATGAGGCATTTGCCTTTTTTTTAAATATATTTGTATTTTTTGGAGTACAATCCCTTTCCCTAATACACTTTTCATATGGTACCAAAATATTGTAGATTGATAATAATAAAAAAAAAAAAACACTAAAATAAAATAAAACATTAAAACAACAAAACAAAATAACTGGGTGAAAACATAACTCAATAGAATAGAACATTAACAAATTATTAAAAACTAGAAAAGTTCATAGACAAACTTCATGGTGGCTTGAGAAAGCCTCGTCTGAAAGTTTGAAGTAGCTTTAAAAATTAAATAACTGTAGTAGTTTTTAAGAAGTTTGAATCAGTGGGCATAGAGAGATAACTACATATAGGTTAGCAGGTTTCTAGTATGGATTGGCATGTTTCTTGCTAGGTGGCTGCTAGGCTGTTCTGAGTGGTTGCTAAGATGTTGCTAGGTGTAACGCCTGCTGCTCACAGGACGAAGAAGGCACGGATTCTCAGGAGTACAAAAACACATATATTTATTATATAACACTTACGACGATTACAGGACAAACAGGGCTCGAAGAAGAACAGTGAGACACGTAGACATCAACATTGACAATACAATACCGGACCACGAAGGACTGAACACAAGGACTATAAATACACAGGAACATGATGACGATAATGGGACACAGGTGGATGGACACAGGTGACGGTGATGAAACATAATGACAGGCGGGAACGGGAACAAAGGAGCACATGGTGAGGATCACATGACGAAAACAAACACACGAGGAAGGCAGGTTGTAACACTAGGGTGTTCTGAGTCATTGCTAAGGTGTTGCTGGACGGTTTCTAAGGTGTTCTGAGTGGTTGCTAAGGTGTTGCTAGGGTGTTCTGAGTCATTGCTAAGGTGTTGCTGGGCGGTTGCTAAGGTGCTCTGAGTGGTTGCTAGGCATTAGCATGTTGCTAGCATGTTTCTTGCATAAATTAGCATGTCGCTAGCATGTTTCTAGTATAAACTAGTATGTTGTTAGCATAAATTTAGTATGAATTAGCATGTTGCTAGTATGAATTTGTATGTTTATACTGCTACTATGTTTCTAATATGATTAGTATGTTAGTGTGTTTCTAGTATGGATCAGTATATTGTCCATATGAATTGGTATGTTATTAGTATGTTCAATTTAAAGTCAATGGCAGTTTTTTACAATGGAAGTCTATGGGACAGTTGCTAAGGTGCCATAAGTGGTTGCTAGAGTGTAACTAATAAGTTGAAAGGTCCTCAGTGATCGGCAGATTAGTAGTCTGAGTTAAATGAGCCCAAAGGGTCACATTTTTTGAGCTGTTGACAGTCATATATGTGTCCCATGCTGCTATAAACACTATTAGGACCCATATATTTCACTAAAAAGTGAAAATTGGTTGTTTTTGCGTTATTTTGAGCAAATTCGTTCTTCCGGTGTGAAACAAATTTTTGAAGCTGTGTCACGGTCATGAGATACTTGCGTGTAAATCCAGAGTGGCGAGTGGCTGTCTGTACCTGCGAGTACAACATGACGTTTCTGAGGGTGCGGCATTAATTCATGAGAAAGACTTTGTTCAAACCAATCAGTGCGCTCTGTTGTGTATGACGTGCAACTTCATTAATATGCATGATAGCTTGGAAGACTGTTTACCTCTTACAGTGTTCAGACAGCAGAGAGACGCCACGTTGTGTTGCCAAAACAAGTGAAAGAACAAGAATTTGGAGACACGGGTCGTCGGTGTTGCATTTATTATTGCGCTGTGTTTATTATTGTGCTGCAACGAAGGTTTTGTTTTCATTTTCCCTCTTTGAGAGAGCTGCTGGAATCACGTGTGGATTATAGTGCACGCGACACGCGACAGAAATGCGTTTGTAAGGAGCATTTTTTACCCGAGAGCTTTTCGCATCTGGAAATGATGAAATCTGGATTTGCCGCTCGTCTCCTTTTAAAAAAAGACACAGTTCCAGTGTGACTGTCTGTCTACAGATTTGGTAAGTGTGTGTGAGAGCAGTGCCCTTTGTTTAACCCAGATGGCATAGTTAGTTAGTATCGTCAGCAGAGCTCTTTCAGTTTTTAAAGACATACCTCAGTAAAAATGATTTAATTACTCAGTTTACAGTACATTAATATCACTGTAATATTATAAAACAATATTATAGACTGAAAGATTCGCTGTAAATGCTGCTCTCCGAGTGTAAACATGTTAACACAATCATATTATTCCTGTCGTGCAGGATTTATGCCGCATTTTGTGACAGGATAGTCTATACACACGGCTTTCTGACGCTACCTACCGAGTCCATAAGTTACAGAGAAATGCGGAGGATTTTTTTCTCCCATTCACCGTGCGGTATCAAACATATAATTAAAACTCCACTCTCCAGCAGTTCCTCGCTTTCAATATCTCGTTTGTCATGGGCGACATGCAGGAAATGTTCCTGAATAAAAAGTGAAAGTGCCAAACTGCAGTTAAAGTCGACAAATTAATAATTTGGCAAATAATTCGATTACTAATGTCCGTGTAAACACAGTCACTGTCTTTCTCCCCTGCGTCTGTGCTTGTTTTGCCTGTGAAGTCAGCGCGTGCCCAAATGGAAACTCCCTTCTTTGCAAGTCCATCCCTCTTTCCCTCCCCCGACACTCCCACATTCCCAGATCTGGACACGCCCACTTTCCTGACTTTTTTCAAACTAGAGGTGTGAAAACACCCTGCTGAGACAGGGGGTTTCATGGCCCTTTAAGTTTGTATAACAGTCTGGCAAAAAGTTCATAAAGTTTGGTCTAATGTTAAGCCAATGGTACTTTTCCGGATTTTGTGGGTCAGTTTTCAGAAAACCGTAAGTCGGATCAGTTGAAAAAGATATAGCAACCTGAGTCAGACCAGTTTAGAGGTTTGGTAGATTGGTGGTTGTAGTATGAACGGTAAGTTTATGTAGTATAACAGTATGTTGGTTTTTCCAAGCCACCATAATCATAAAGGTAGCTACAGTAGCTGAGCTGAGCTTTTAAAGAGACGGTTTGCTCCAAAAAAAAAAAGGGAAATACAAAGAATATTTCTAGAATATTATGAAAGTCAACTCTGGACTGTGGACCTCTTTGTGTTTCATTATATAGACCTTTTTCTTGGCTGCTGCATGGAGGGCGCCATAGCGACCAGCGTTTACAGGTAGAATGTTTAGAACTTCCGTTTACGGCGTTTACAACTGGTAATTTACGCTCCGAAAATGAGTTTTAATAGCATTTTGGTTAGGTGTGTTAAAGCCGTTCTGTCAGATGTGGTTCAAGCGCGAGAGAAAAACATTCTCCTAGTTCACGTGTCTGCCGTCAGAAATACAGTGTGTGTGTGTGTGTGTGTGTGTGTGTGTGTGTTTTCCCAGCCTGTCAGCTGTTAGCTCATCGGCTCTTCAACACACACACACACACACACACACACACACACACACACACACACACACACACACACACACACACACACACACACACACACACACACACACACTATAAGCAACACTTCACTGCATCATAGAGCTAACCAGATAACCGGCATGAAACTTAACAGGTGTGTAAGTCATGCAATTTACAAAAATGTCCAATAAAAGTCTATTACTGATACTCTGCTAGTTGATTCTAATTGCGAGCCGTTTTAGTGTGTTGTATTTACCACGGTTTGTGTTTTTCTGACATTTCAATGTCACTTTATTTTCACTTTGTCACAGTTATTAACTCAGTGTGTCAGTGGGACAGTACATTAGGCTACGTGTGTGTGTCAAACATTTTGGTGAATTACATTTGTTTGTGCTGCTTATATATTTAAAAGAAAGAGAAACTGTTGACTTTAGCGATCATGAGGCTTCATTTAAACAGCAGAAGATGCCATCTGACAACGAGGGAAAAATGCCTCACAGCAGTTGTTTTCCATCTAATTAGATCACATTTTTTAAAATGATCAGTCCAGGAGGTGGCGCTGAACGACAACAGTATTAGTTCAAAGGTGATAAAAGCAAGTAAAATAAATAAAAACTGTTTCAAAGCTGTCCAAATGTGACTGTTTACATGCATCAGCTGCCGACCGGAAGTTCTTAGCATTCTCCTTGCGCATGCAAGTAAAGCATAATGGGTAATTTTGCGTTCTCAGAAAAAGGTCTATAAAGCATATATGCAGATTTTTCAAAACATATTCCTTTATGCAACAATAAAATAAAATAAAATAAAATAAAATAAAATAAAATAAAATAAAATAAAATAAAATAAAATAAAATAAAATAAAATAAATTAAAATACGGGTCAACTGTTTTCAATTATTCATCTTGATGTTGTTATTTTTAATAAAAAATTTATCTCTCATGTTTTACACTTTAGCCTTATCAAAATCTCTCCCCAAACTCACCCAAAAAACAACACAGATTTTCTTTTCCCTTTTTCACAATTCTCACAACATCATGTCCGACCTCAGGTGGACAGGGAAATGTCAGGAGTTATGAAAAACACAACGTACATCAGGCCAGTCTGTCTGTTCCTGTAATGAGGATCTGAATCAGGTGGATAACTGTTACCCAGGGCTTATCTTGCACAAACACACATGACTGTCTTTGCTCTTTAGAGTCATTATCTCTTGGCTGATAACAGTAATAACCCACCGGTAGAAACACAGAGGCTTCAAATCCAATACACACACTGCAAAATACTAACTTTAACTTATTTATCTATTAATTCAATGTAAACTAGCACTTTCCAGTAGAAATAAAAGTGATAAGCTGGTACAAAACACTGGATGAGATGCCAAACATCAGCAAACAGTATAAAGCAGAATTAAGAATTCCCTAACAAAACTGTTGCTAGACAAAGCCAGTCTCCTAAACAGAGCCAATTCACAAATTTAAAGAGGTCATGAGGTCTTGATCATTAAACGTGTTGTTCATGATATTCCTAGAATAGATACATACCATAATATGTTTGCAGATATTTAAGAAACATAACACATTAACATTATTTTATCTAAAAAACAATGCTACAGTCATTCTACTTTAAAAATGTGTGTCTGAATGTCTTTGGTCTGTGTAGTCTGCCAGTTCACCTAATTGTATTTCAGCACCCTGGGTTGCCTTGGTGGAAAACACAGCGTATTTCATTTCAGCCATGGAAGCTGCCAAATGAAAGTGGTCAGAGTCATAGATCGAATATTCTACCCATCCTAAAAAGCCTCGGCATCCGTCCATCAAAAAAAAAAAAAAAAAAGTGTTTGACCAACAGAATATTTACACTTGAATAACAGCATACTTGATTAAGGTTACAGCTGGGAGATCTCATTGTATGCAGCTGACAAATGTGACCTCAAGAGGACGCAGTGTCAGACTCTAAAATGAGATGCAGAGTTTTTAAATGAGGTGGTTTATCATTTGCAAACAATACAAATATTGCCAACGTATATATTAGTGCCCCAACCCTGTTCCTGGAGGCACAGCAACAGTACATATTTTGGATGTCTCCCTTATCTGACCCATTTATTTCAGGTTTTGGAGTCTCTTCTAATGTTCTGATGAGTTGATTCAGGTGTGTTTGATTGGAAAGAGGTTGAAAATGTTTACTGTTGGTGTGCCTTTAAGAACAGGGTTGGGAAACACTGCATTAGTGTAACATTTAGGAATCTGTGCTGCATAGATTCTTATTGTACTGTTTTATTAACTAAGAAGGTTGTTTATGCATGAAAGACAATTATTAAAGTATTAATCAACATTGCATTTAATTAGCCCACATACAGTATTAATTTTGTAGTGATTCAGCACAAACAATTGTTTTATTATTTTTCAATACATTTTAGGTTAGTTTGAAATAAACATTTAATCAACCTAATTATTTTCTGGAATTTGTATCACCACAGAGCCTAAATGTACAGTTTATTTAACTGGATTTAAATCAAAAACATCCTCATTACACCCTTGTCCCTAATATATATATATATATATATATATACATATATATATATATATATATATATATATATATATATATATATATATATATATATATATATATATATATATATATATATATATATATATATATATGTATGTATGTATGTATGTATGTATGTATGTATGTATGTATGTATGTACAGTGCATCCGGAAAGTATTCATAGCGCTTCACTTTTTCCACATTTTCTTTATGTTACAGCCTTATTCCAAAATGGATTAAATTAATTTATTTCCTCACATTTCTACACACAATACCCCATAGTGAAAAAATATTTTTTAAATGGTTGCAAATTTATGACGAATAAAAAAGCTGAAAAATCACAGTACATAAGTATTCACAGCCTTTGCTTATTTGTTGATGCACCTTTGGCAGCAATTACAGCCTCAAGTCTTTTTAAATATGATGCCACAAGCTTGGCACACCTGTCATTGGGAATTTTTGCCCATTTCTCTTTGCAGTACCTCTCAAGCTCTATTAGGTTGGATGGGAAGCGACGGTGTACAGCCATTTTGAGATCTCTCCAGAGATGTTCGATAGGATTTAGGTCTGGGCTCTGGCTGGGCCACTCAAGGACATTCACTGAGTTGTTGTGAAGCCACTCCATTGATATTTTGGCAGTATGCTTTGGGTCTTTGTCCTGCTGGAAGATGAACCGTCGCCCCAGTCTGAGGTCAAAAGCACTCTGAAGCAGGTTTTCATTCAGGATGTCTCTGTACATTGCTGCATTCATCTTTCCCTCTATCCTGACTAGTCTTCCAGTTCCTGCTGCTGAAAAACATCCCTACAGCATGATGCTGCCACCATCATGGTGGCACTGTACGGATGGTATTAGCCTTGTGATTAGCGTTGCTTGGTTTTCTCCAAACGTAATGCCTGGCATTCACTCCAAAGAGTTGAATTTTAGTCTCATCAGACAGGAGAATTTTGTTTATTTTGGTCTGAGAGTCCTTCAGATGCATTTTGGCAAATTCCATCAGCTGCACAAATGGTTGTCCTTCTGTAAGGTTCTCCTCTCTCCACAGAAGAACGCTGGAGCTCAGACAGAGTGACCATCAGGTTATTGATCACCTCCCTGACTAAGGCCCTTCTCCCCCGATCACTCAGCTTAGATGGCCGGCCAGCTCTCGGAAGAGTTCTGGTGGTTCCAAACATCTTCCACTTACGAATGATGGAGGCCACTGTGCTCATTAGAACTTTCAGAGCAGCAGAAATTGTTCTGTAACCTTCCCCAGCCTTGTGCCTCGAGACAATCCTGTCTCGGGGGTGTACAGACAATTCCTTTGTCTTCATGCTTGGTTTGTACTTTGACATGCACTGTCAACCCTGGGACCTTATATACACAGGTGTATGCCTTTTCAAATCATGTCCAATCAACTGAATTTACCACAGGTGAACTCCAATTAAGCTGCTGAAACAAGAATGATCAGGAGAAACAGAATGTATCTGAGCTCAATTTAGAGCTTTATGGCAAAGGCTGTAAATACTTATGTACATTTGATTTTTCAGTGTTTTTATTTTTAATAAATTTGCAACAATTTAAAAAATCTTTATTCACATTGTCATTATGGAGAAAAATGATAAATAAAAAAAATGTAAAAGAGGAAAAGAGAGTAAAAAAAGTAAATTTAAGTCAAAATTGTTGTTGATATTTTGAAGTTAGTATTTTTTTATGCAATATTTCACTTGAGATTAAATGCACTATCTTTCCATTTTTAAAGATGTTTGGTGACTAAAATATTATTTGAATAAATATATCTGTTTAATGAATCCATTTTGATTAAATGTATCAAAATATGGGTAACATTTTAGTTTAGGTCACAATTCATGCTTTTAACTACCGGCTATTACAATATTAACTATTCATTAGTAGTTATTAAGTATGATCTTATTCTGCATCTCTTATCCTACCCAAAACCTAAACCCAAGCACCTTATTAACTATTAATAAGCAGCTAATAAGTAGTTTATTAAGCTAATAATGTTAGTTAATGGTTTGTTAATAGCACAACTTATGTATGGAAAATATGTAACCTATAGTATTACTTATATTCATTGAGAAATGGATAAAAAAAAATGTCAAAATAGGGTGTAGTTAACTCAAAATTGACAAAGTTAACTCTACTCGTGTAAAAAGAGTTTTGAACTCAGTGTTAATTAAATACCTCATTACTTACAACTTAAATGGAGTAAGTTTATAGTACTCATACAGATTAGTTGTTTTAACTCTAAATTTGTTTGTAATCGATTTCCTCCAACGGTTTGAGTTACTTTAACTTACAGATTGGGTTTTATAGTACTCAGTTGGTTTGAGTTCTTTTCATTTATTGGGTTTTACTGTGCTCAATTTGCCTTGTTTACTCAAATGGATTAAGTTCACAGTACTCATTAGGATTAGTTTTTGAACTTAAATGGTTTGTTGCAATCAGTTTTCTCAAATGGTTTAAGCTACCTTAACATTTTGGGTTTTACTGTGCATTCATGTTCAATATAAGGTGTACATTACGGTGGCCGAGAGAGCTTAAAGTGAAAACGCCTGCAATTTCTAACAACACTTTCAAATAGCACAGAACACAATGGAACTGTTTCAAGAACACCCTAAAACATGACAGACCCAGCTATTTAGGTTATGGATATTTAGGCTAATAAAATTAAAAAGACAAGGGAGGATGTTAAAACAAACCAAAAAAAAAAAAAAAAAACTCGCCATTCCAAGATCCCCTACTGTACAACTTCACTGAGCAATAGTCACAGCACAGCAGTGTCTGACAGGTTTTAAGGTCCCCTTGAAACATTTCCATTGTGTTCCATTCTTTTTGAAGGTGTTGTGACAAAATGCAGACGTTTTTGTAATTTGTTTGTGTTGTGGGAAAATACAGCACATTTTTTTACGTGCATGCGTTGTGAGGATTTGCAGCATGCGTGCTGTCAAGGGATGAAGATCTTTTCCCAATTTGCTGGTGTTTTTTGTAACTGCATGTGTTTTCTTTAATTGAGGCATGTTAAGCTCTCTCTGCCACCGTAGTACATACAGTATACACAGATTTTTTTGTTAAGCTGAGAAACCATAGACGTCCTGGTGCTAATCTTACATCTGAGAAGCGAATCAACCAAATAAACAAACAAGCATCATTCAATGCAATTCCAATGACAGACATAAGGAAGATTGTTTTGCACAAGCAGTCTGCAACACATCCAAGTGCGTTCACACTGATGCAATGTGCTACATCTGCCTACGGTGAGGGGAATGGGAACATATGAGCTGTCACAGGAATCAACAGTTTTTAATGTACTTTCTCTCTCTCTTCCTCTCGCACTCTTTTTTATTGCAGCTGGCCTCACCATCGCTAACAGTCTGATCAGAGCCTTGCCTTTGATGATTTTACCACATTAAATTTAATATGCCGAGGTCCACGCTCTACAATTATCTTCCCTGAATAAACAGTCTGAATCGCTGGTATGTTTGGTATGCTGGTGGTTTCAAAAAAATAAACAAGAAATCTAGTGGGATGCTGATGGTACAGATCTACAGTATACACCAACATTCAGTAATTCTGCATTATTGATTTGACTACACGGACACTGCTGGATGAGAACACAATTTGAGCTGAACTGGATGATGACACTGCTGTCTGTTACAGATTTGCTCTATAGCTGAACTGACTTTGTTTAGAGTGAATTTTGCAATATCAACACTTAAACTCAATCAAATCAACACAGGATAGAACGGACCTTGATAACACCACTATTGTCTTCTTCTATTGTCTCATTGGCTACTATTCTTAACTGCGTATTTCTGAATTAGGCATATTAAGCTTATTCATTTATGAAAATGACAATTATTAAACTGAATCAACACTACCTATATAAGTTTTATGCATGCAGTAAAAAGGAAAGAAAAAGATGAGTGCTTGTAACTAAAATGTTGCAGACCAAAGTAAAATTGCACTGTAAATTGCTTATTTAATGTTCATGAATATAAGTGGCTTTAATCTAAAAATCACCCTTAAGTGTAAGTAAATATATTATAATATACAAGCTTTAAAATATCAGTAGTGGGCATCTGCAAACATTACTGGATAGCAAAGAGTCTGTTTACTTGTACACACGGGATAGAGCTATACTGTGCAAAAACTGAACACATTGACTACTGTAAAAGTTTGTTTGAAATAGCATCTTTGACACCAAGTGTTTTTCAGCAGAAAACCACCGTTAGGCCATGCGGGGGTGTTTGGGGGTCCAAAGAAATTGTGATTGAATAAATGAATCGATGGACAAATTAACACATACATAAATAAAAGTAATTACTTGATATTTTGGATGGACAAAAAAACTGGAGAGAAAAGAAAGAAAGAAAGAAAGAAAGAAAGAAAGAAAGAAAGAAAAAAAGAAAGAAAGAAAGAAAGAAGATTACAGTGAATGAATTTCCAAGTTTAAAAAGAAGAAAGCTGGAAGAACGGGTGGCACGGTGGCTTAGTGGTTAACCCCTCTGTGGGGTTTCCCCTACAGTCCAAAGACATGTGAACTGAATAAGCTAAATTGGCTATAGTGTACAGTACGTGTGTGAATGCGAGAGCATATAGGGTGTTTCCCAGTATTGGGTTGCAACTGGAAGGGCATCCGCTGCAAAAAAAATATTTTTGTTAAAATTGATTTATTGACATATTCTTATTAAATGACACATAATTTACATTATGTGATTTTTTTTATAAGTTGTTCTCATTTTAAGACTTTTTATTAAAAAAAAAAAAAAAAGTTTTTATCTACAAAGTCAAACTCTAGCTTGGCTTTATAACGTTCTTTCTGTGAGCCAATCAGCATTTCAAATGCAAGCCAATCAGGATCAGCTTTTTTTTTGTCATTTCGCCAGATTGCTCCATTTACAGTGAGAAAGACCAGAAAGAAACACAAAATCAGAGTCGACTAAATAATGCCGCACCACACAAAATTGAGAAGAAACCTGAAACTGAAAAGATGTGTGTAAATGTGATGATTTGGAAGCGTTTTTGACATTGAGATGAAATATTAAATTTTATATTGTTGAAAAAGAAACAGTTATTAAAAATGTAAAATGTTAAATCCTTTTATTTGTGCATATATAGTCAGCGGAACATTTTTCAGTGTTCATTAAACAACTAATTTGCTCATTGTCTGTTTTCTTTTAAAGTCTTTAAATTTGATATGAAGCCCTGAAAGGCAAACACTTCATTTAATTCACGGGACATAAAATTCAATAAATATAATTCAATAAATATTACCATATTAATTATGTAAAATTAACATCTGCACTGGACAAAATATTTAGCACAGCCTTGTATGCTTTGAACAATTAAAAATATTCATACTAAAACATTAAATAAATGTTAAAGAAAGCAAAAAATTTTACTTTCTCAAACATCAACACATTGTTACAACCCCAATTTATATATATTTTTATTTAAATTAATAAGCAGACTGACTGTATTTCTTCAAAAGTAATGCTTCAATGTACGATCTGCCAGATAAAACTTTATAATTCCAAGCGAAAAATTACTTTTTAGATCTATAATAGGGGCTATTTGCATTTGCTGAATTTTTTTTTACCCCAATTTGCAAATTGAAGAGAATTTTGATAATTTACAGTTAGAGTACAATTAGAGTACATTCTCTGTCATGTTAATGTATGAAAGAGAACCGTTACACACATATTGTTTGCTATATGGAATGCAAAATCTTCGATGCTCAATATCTCAAAACCATTTAGAACGCAGATAGAACTTTATAATGCCAAAGTGATGAAATAAAGGGACTTAGCTGAAGGAAAATGAATGAATGAAAGCAGGAAGGGAATTACAAGGACTAAATTAATTAATCAACAAACGAAAGAACACATTTTAGCAATTCCCAAAGGATTAAATGTGAGTCATGTTACACAGATTCCACTTGCAGATTTCAATCTTCTGCAGCTTTACAGTCATTCTCCAAGTTAACATTCTTTGGCATATTCATATTCTGCCATATGGAGGGTCTTCCTATGCTCAAAAAGATCCAATCAGTAGTAAAAATATCAGACAAATCTCTCTTGAAAATAACAGTGATGGATGGAGAAGCATGATTGATAATTATAGTTAGTGTTTAGGTGAGCCAACAGGAGCGCAGGGAGGGAAAGTGATGCTTTTTGATGTGGTTTTAGAGGCTGTCATGTGTAAATGCACTGAGATGAGACCCAGAGCTGAAGCGCTGCAGTTCCCACCTCATTTAGATGTTTTTTGAAGATGTGTGAGCCTGATAGAGCTATCAGCCATGCAATCCCACAACCTCAATAGACAGGCAGGTTGATAGCGGCAGACACTGCTGTCGATCTCAGCTGCCGCTCTTCGTTTGCATACGTGCCTCTCTGAACTGCTGAACATGATCTTATCTCTGAATTCCTGCCAATGGTCCGATTGGACAGATGGCAGGTTGAAGAGGGCACTGGGGTGGGTTCCTTTCCATCAGAGGGGGAAAGCTGTTGTGTGTGCGTGGTGGCGCATGCAACTTCGGATCCAAAACTTAAAAAGTATAATGGAAAACGACGAAGATGGAACTCCACTACATCAGACGAGGAGACTCTAATAAGTTCTCTTTGAGCTTTTTAGGTAATATGACGGTAGCAAAATTATTCCTAATGTGCTGTGGAGCTATTTTGATCCACCAACTCAAATACAATTAAGCAAAAATTATAAAGACAAAGCCACTGTTTACTGTCAAATACTCTGATTTTGGTCTTCCCTCTTTATTTCTTGTTTTGTTTCACAGTAGTGAAGAGAAAAGATACAAATGACACTTAAGCTTTTTGGCTGTTAATATAACTGGTTCTCTTGAATTTATTGATGATGTGACTGCTGGCAAAAGCAGCAGGATGAATTCTGAAGTGTTTCAGGCAATATTATATGTTCATATTAGACCAAATGCAAATTGGACGGCACTTCACAGTGCAGATGAAGAATGACCAAAAGCATACTGCAAAAGAAACCAGCGTCTGGTGATGTCCATGCACTCCAGACTTCAGGCTGTAATTGACTGCAAAGGATTTGCAACCAAGTATTAAAAAGTAAAAGTTGATTATGATTTTTTGATTATCTTTTGGTCCCTTAACAAGTGGGAGGGACATATGCAAACTGTTGTAATGCAAACTGATTTGGATTACAGTTTAACTCCAAATCCATTGTGTTGGTGTCACGGTTGTGGATCTATCTGTTTCTCTTGTATGTGTATGTGTGTGTGGGGGTATAGGTGTGTTTGTTTGGGTGCACTTTCACCGCGTGGCTGTGTGTGTTTACATGTCATCCGGTCACGTGCTTTGCTGTTGTTCAGCATTGCTCAGCTGGTAATCAGTGAACCACAGGTGCAGCGCATTACCGCGCGCCTTTATCTGTTCAGTGTTTGTATCTCGTGTTGTCAGTTCGTTGTGGTTCACGTCTGTGTCTGTTTCCTGTTAGGCAGCTCTCGCTGAATCCGCTGGTGGTGAGTCATAATAGAGTCTGTTGCCTTTGGACTTGTCAAGCACGGCTTTGTTTCATTGATGTTGTTACCGCTGTTTGAACTGATGACACCCACAAGAGATTCACTTTGTTTTGCTGCTCTGAAGAACTATTACCGCTGTTAAGTGTTGTCCATTTCCATGAAAGATGCATCATTGCTCTACCAGTTGTCATTTCCTGCTATCCCTGTTAATAAATCAACTTGCATTCACTTGCATTTGGGTCTCCTGTGTATCCGAGACAGTTGGTGTATAGAGCTAGAAATGTTAGAATTGTGTCGATGTCCCAATATTTATGGACCTGACTGTATATATGATATATCTGCAGGTTAACTATTTTTATATATAATATCTTTAACTGTTAAAGCTATTAGTTACTAGTTAATTAGTTAAAGTTATTAGTAACTAATAACCTTAACTTTTTAAAAATGTATTGTTATGCAATGACGTGCACCTTTTGTAACACTTTGAAACTATACTTTTTTTTTGCTAAAAGTGCTATGCAAATAAACTTAAATTGAATTAAATTAGTCAGTTTTTATATTGATTATTTTGAATTTTCACAGCATCCAAAACACTGATGTGTACTGGACTAAACACACCCATTATAAGCAACTCAGCTTACAACGTGTTTAGAGGCCATTTATTTCCACCATACATACAGATGCCAATAAAAGCAGGAAATCACCAGATAACAACACATCACCTCTCTGACCTTCTATGGAATGACAAGCACAAATCAGCAGGTTTAATTGAGCTCCAATAATCAATGACAGGAGTAACACACAAATCTGTCAAAATCTGACAAGGTGTCTGCTGCCGTCTGTCACTTTTTATTGGGTCGCTGTGAACTGGTCTCAAAGCCCAGGACACATAAAGAGGATCTAAAAGAACTTGAGGTGAAAAATCTGAAACTCATCTGGACCAAAAAGCTGTGGGTGAACACAAGAAATGGAAGATAGCCAACTAAAACAAGAACATACATTTTGTGACTGCGTTAGAAGATATAACTTTCCATACCAACAGGTGGCAGTATCTGTACTGTCATTCCACAAAGGGAAATTGGAACTAGTGTTTCACACATACAAATATTGCAAAATGCAAAATGTGACAAAATATCCCCTTTCACACATACAGACTTTTCTGGAAAGTTACCATCAATTTTCCGGAAAAGGATCATGTGTGAACAGGCCCTTTTTGAAAATACCAGTAATTCGCCACAATGCTGCGCTGTGTGAAAGCAGAAAAAAAATAGCTGAAAAGAGCGCGTTCATGTTTAGAACGTGCTGACGTGAGATGTCTATTCCAGCTAATAAGAAAATTCAGATGACATCTGCACTGATTATGAAAATAAAAGCATCTGACAATTTTTCCACACACATTTAGCTGCTATTTAGCTGGATGTCTCTGGGACAAAAACAGCTGGATGAATGAAAGTGAAACCATCAACAAAAGCCTGACCCTCATTATATTTACAAATACAAGCGCAGCCGTTAAAGGCCATTTCTGGTTAATGATGTCAGAATTTACCCATATTTTGGAACAGATGTGTGAATGGTCTTTTCCGGAAAAAGTCCGGAACGTCCTTCTTGTGTCAACAGCACATATTGAAATTTACCTGTAAAGTGATTGCGGAAATTTTGCGGATATTTACCGCTATCATTGTGTGAAAGGGGCTAATGACAGCTGGCTTCTTTGTGTTCCAACTTGACTTCAATTTGACATCATTTCAGTTTTTGTTCATGCACTCTAATTCAAAGCTGAACAGCCAATCAGAGTGCTCTATTTCACTGATGGCTGACACTTATTCTACATGATGGTTTGGGAAAACTCCTTCTGGCGTAAGTTAAATGAGACGTGTTTGACCACACTAAACAAACTAGCCTCACAGATGCTCACTGACTGCTCAATGCTAAAGCCTGGTTTATACTTCTGCGTCGAGTGATCGGTGTGACCCACGACGCATGTCTTGCACATAACCGTGCATTTATACTTCTGCATGCTGTTTGTGTTGCTCAGCATTAACACTTTTAAAACGCTAGCTGGTAGTGAGGTTGTTACGTTCCTCTGTGTCGAGTTTCTTCACTGGTGTTTTGTTTTTCTGAACGCTAACTTAATGTAGAAGTAGCTTGAACTCGCTCATTTTGAGGCGGGAACCAGCGGACGTGCAACAACTTTAATCATAAGGTAAACACAAAACAAAACTTTCCATCTGAAACTCCTTCACGGGACTCGACACTTGTAAACACTCACTCCAATCGTTTCGCCTGGCTCTCGGTCCTGCCCACACTTGTTAGCGATACCAAGCTGACCAATCACAGAGCTTGCGCTACGCGTTTTTGAGAGGTGCGCGTCAGCGTTGGCCACGGCTACAACTATGTGCCTACGCACAGGCTGCGCCAGAGCATACGCGAGCACTTGATGCAGAAGTATAAATCAGCCTTAAGTCTGCATCCTCCCAAAAAATCCTTGTCCAGGCTCCCCAAAGACTTCTATATAGGCCCTAAAATCAGCCCCCCCCACTTCCCATTTACAACATCCCTATCTTATCCTTTAGCCAACAACTTATCATGACTGATACTTACAAATAAACAAAATATATGTGTCATAATATCAGTTTTGGCAAGTATTCATGTAAACACATTTGATTATGTCTTAAATAAACAAACCATTGGAAGAATATTGAATGTATATCAGTGTATTGTATCAATGCATTCAGTCTTAATGTGACGACATCCAAGTATACTAGCTGCTATTTGTGCATATGTAAAATAAATAAAAAAGACAAAATCACAAACTCTTGACTGAATAATTTTAGTAACTGAAATATGGATTAATCTCTTTAAGTTATATAAATATGTCTGGTTGGAAAAAAAAAATTATGTTGTATGCTGTAATGATTGCGTATGTTCTTTTTTCTTTGAGAGAAGTGCCAAAAGCCATTGATTTGCATTTTGTTCATCTACAAAGACCACGCTTTGAGATAAGAATCTTCTTGAATGTTCTACTGTAGAAAAAAAATGTCACCTACATCCTGGATGGCCTGAGGGTGAGTAAATTAAAAGCAAATTTCCCTTCTTTTAGGTGAACTGTCCCTTTAATGTACTGTTATTAATCAAATGGGGAAAGTATGATGATAACTTATTCACCAGTGGAGTCTTGCCTTAAGCTGACATCTTTAGACAGAATGAAATCACATCAACTGATTGCTTTCAACAACTACACAAGTTCATTACTTTCAGACTATCTTCTTTTAACAGCAGAGATATGCCCAGCACTATTTTTGTTTGCTTTCCCATCAGGCTTAGAAAGCTTTGGGCTGCATTCAGCTTTTATCCCAGTCGAATTGCAAGGTCCAATGTTTTTCCTAGAAGACGCAGCTACGGCTTTAAGTGAATTTTAAATAAGTAATACGTGTGATGAATGTTTTATTCATTCTTACATCAAAACTGTACTGACATTTCGCCTTGACACATGAGAGTTAAAAGACAATGGAGGACGTCCACACTAATCTGGGCAGCCACCTTTCTTTATTTATTTTCTCTTTTAAGCAGACCATCCCCTTTGTTAATTTCCTTTTGTTTTCCAATTAAAGGAGATAAAACATAAAAGCATATCAGCATTAATGCCCATCCTGATTTCCTTAAAGGGGTGTCTTTGTGCATGCACAGTGGAGCCAGTTCTAGAGCTGGTCTCTCAGCTGAAATGAACTCAAAGGCCTTTGTAAATCAACGTCAGCATCCAATGCACCAGGGAGAGTGAGAAGATCTGAAGAGCTATTCTTATGGTGCTTTGGCATTCTCGGTTTCGGTCTCTGTGCATTTCTGAACTTGCCTCCAAAGTGGTATGTGCTCCCAGTGGTGATCAGAACCGGAGAGTTGGTTCTCACTGCTGATGCTTCATCCCCATCAATGGTCAGCATGGCAAAGTTCTCTTTGGCCAGAAAGCGGACATCATGCCATTCACCATCATTCAGACCAGAACCTACAAGAAAGAAAGAAAATATTGAACATTTATATTTTTCAAATACAGAATACATACAGTCAAAACATACACTAATAACTTCAGTAATGGAATGAGTACTGAAAAACCATACTCGAGTAAAAGTACCATTACTTGCCCAAAAATGTAGTGCAAATAGAGTAAAAAGTATCTGTTGTAAATACCATTCGAAGTATGAATAAAAAGTAGTCTTTATAAAAGTACTCAAGAGTAGTAAGTACTACGCTATGAACCGCTGATTACATGTAATTTGTGCATGAGTGTGTGAAAACGTAACATTCTGTACTGCATTTTGTTTAAGTCCATTTGGCGATTTCAGTCATTAAACAGTACATATCCTTCATGTTCTCATCAGTGACATGCAGTCTAAACACTCTTGATCATTGCGTGTAAAGATTTTGAACATCTTCTTGGACACTTTTAATGCTTTGCTGCATGGTTTGCTGCATTCATAAAGTGCCCATATCTTGAGGTAGTTTAGTATGGGTGCTTTCACACATGGTTCAATTGCCTGGACCGAACCCAAGTTCGATTGTCCCCCCTTCCCACCGTCTCGGCTGGCTTGTGTTCAAAAACCAGCCGAGCTTGCGTCATCAAGCTACAGTTCTGTGTACAGCTGTTGCTAGGTGACAGCCACGAAAGCAAAGCACCAAAATGGAGACATACGCACATCACTGTCATTCTGCTTTTACTGAATCTTTTAGTTATGTTACCAAAACCAAAATACAGAGAGACACTTGCATCTATCTGCCGCAAGAAAAACCCATAAAAAATGTTCAGAACATCTTGCAATGTCTGCAGAAGTCGTTTTTGGTGGAGATAAGCAGACATGATTACTGTTTGCACTGGGTAGGTCCCACTTGTCGCCAAGGTAGGTGATACACATACATACACGAATGAACGTTATGAAAACTAAAGTTTGTTGTACAGTTGGCAGTTCTCTTTCATTATTTGGTATGATTGCATTCATATCAAAAGTGAACCGTACTAGAGTTTGCACGAACCGTACATCACACCACCTCTTTCAGGTGGACTCGGGTACGGTTCACGGGTGCGCACCTGAGTTCAGACGACACGTTCACACTAGCTAAACATACCGTACTCGGACGTCAAACGAACCTGGGTGTGGACCAAAAGTGCTAGTGTGAAAGCACCCTATGATGTGATTTAGTTTTCATGTGCGATTTAATTAGACAGGAATCACAGGACTGATTTTTCTACTAAGCCAATCCCCATAGACGAGAAAAAATAAAGTATATTGCAGTTTGATGGAAAATAGTGGAGTAGAAGTAACGATACAGTACTAAAAATTTACTCAAGGAAAAGTAAAAGTACACATTTATAAAACACCTAAGTAAATTACAATTCCTGAGAAAAACTACTCAATTACAGTAATTTGAGTATTTGTAATTTGTTACTTTACCCCACTGCAGAACTCCTTACTATTTTTCTTTTGCTCTTGATGTCTACACTGTAAAAATGCCTTCATGTTGTCCCAATAAAATGTTTGATATTGATTTAGATTTTTTATTTTTTACAAAATTTAGTGGATTGTACATATAACAATTAAGTTGAGGCACAAAATCTCAGGAATTGTGTTGATTCAGTTCACTTTAAATATGTAGTTTGAAGAAGCAGCAAAAATATTTTTGCAGCCCACATGGCAAAAAAGTATTCCTTTGGCACACAGATAAAGAACTGTCTGAGCTTTAATCACAGTAATTATGTAGTATTCTATTTTAGTGCCAGCAACTGTCCTGAATTTAATTCATTAATTGCTGACAGCTTCTGAACAGCAAGGTCTGATTTTTTTTTCCCCCTTTGAGTCCTTGGCCCAAGAATGCACCACATGATGTCATTTTCCATCAAGAATTAATTCTGTCTCATGTTCAGACCAAAAGTGGTTTGTTTTATGACAAACATGACCTCCTTTCATTTTATGCAGTTTTAAAGTGTCAATGTGTCAAAAAAAAAAAAAAAAACTACATATTTTTGCTTATAACTAAAAAAACGAATCTCCTAAAGTATGGTCTGAATATATTGAGATGATTTATTATATAATAACTACATAAACTAAAGTGTACTGAATGAGAAATAATATTAAATTAGAGGTGTATAAAGGTCACTTGTCACCCCAGAGTTTTTTTTTTTTCTTTTCCTGTCTTTTGTTATTTATTTAATTTCTTATGTATTTTCCTTTAATGCAAACCCTGGGTTGTGTAGAGCTATGTATGCTGGCTTTGTTCTTTAATAAATAAACAATCACAAAAAAAACAAATCCCTTTACCATCAGTACAGCATTCAAAATAACCACCTTTCCAATTTCTGTCATTTTAGACCTTGACCACTTCCTATTTCGATTTATAGTTATATACAAAACTCAGTATGTGTCTGACAGTACTCAAAAGGTTTCAGTGCAGCAGTATCTTGTTGTCAAAAATTATAATGAAAAATAAATACATTTTAAAACTTGCTTTTAGTCATAATAGATTCATTGATTATTTAGAACACGGCAATAGTTAATGTCATAATTCTCAGAACTGATACTTCCTGTTACCAGATTTAGATGTTTTTAAAAACTGTTGCCAGACCACTAGACTGATTTTCAGTGGATCCGACAAAAGATCATCTTCCGATCATGCTGGACAAGAGGTTGTGCCAGATTTCGCAGAGATAGACACAACTTTGGCCAACTTTGATTTGTTTACCAAATCAACAAATTCTATGGCACAATGCCAGTCTATTCTTCTTATTATTGTTGTTGTACATTTTACAGTAATGTTTTCTTGTCAATAAAATGTCAAATTATCTATTATTTTAGGAGTCTCATTAAGCTCAAAGAGAGAAATGACAGTATCTCTATTTTGAGAAAAATTACAGTATCTCAGATTTTGACATGACATTACATGTTAGATTCTGGGGTCACATTAAGAAATTATAAATTTTCTTCAACAATGTTGCATATCAAAAGTGACAGTAACGTTTTGTACCTGTACCATAAAATGTTGTTAAAGACTTATATTTTAAATCATTTTTCTTTCTTCTCACCAAAGAAGCCATAAAAAATGTTTACAATGACATATTAAGCTACACAATTGCTTTCAAAATGTTTCTTAAGCAAAACCAAATCAGAAAATTATTCAAATTAGCATATATACAAACTCATTCAAATTAGCATATCCAAATTGTAATTAATTCAAATGAGCTTATTATTAATGATTTTTGAAGGATAATTTCTAAAGGACCCTGAACATTAAGCTTTGCCATCACAAGAATAAAGTCCTTTATAAAATGTTTTACAATAGAAAACAGTTATTTTCAATTCTAATAAAATAGAAAAACAATATTACAAGGTATTTTTATTAAAATTAATGAATCATGGTGATAAAAAATACAAATACATTAGTCCTATTAATAATAATACAATATTATGCCAAGTAACTTAATTTGAATTGATTTTCAAAACTTTCAGTATCAGGACAGATCACCATGACATATACAACTTTATTCCCACTGAAAATAAGTAAAACCTGTTCATCACTGAAGAGATGTACTGTCTTTATGTATAAACTGCATTCAGAATTCAGAATGTTTCCATCCAAAGATGCAAGTTTGACTTATAGTTTTATTACTAGGATTTTGCATAAACCCTTTGCGAATAAAGGACCATTCAATGAGTCAAAAAGAACTAAATTATCACCTTCTGATAAACTGGTGCCTGATATCAAGAAGAAAAATTGAATTTTCTGCAGTGGGAGAAGCCACTCTGAGCCTTTTTTCTTATACTGTACATTTAAAAAATGATGATTGCTGTTTGTTCAAACTACTTATTTAAAATAAACTGAAAGAACACAATTCTTAATTTTTTGGAGGGGGACAACCTAATTGTTTTATGTTACTAGAACCATTATCAAGTATGCAGATGACACTGTCATTGTCAGCCAACTTTATGATAATGAAACAGGTCATGGTCCAGTACTAACTGATTTTGTCAGATGGAGTGAGGAGTCATATCTTAAGTTAAATGTATTAAAGACAAAAGATATGATCATTAATTTTAGGAAGGCTGCTCACACACAGGTGAGCACTTCCATTGAAAATCAGATTGTGGAAAGTGTGCGATCATACAAATACCTTGGCACAATTACTGACTCTAAACTTTCCTTTGATGAGAACTGTGCAGCAGTGTGTAAAAAGGGGCACCAGCGACTATTCTGTTTGAGAAAGTTAAATCATTTCCATATTGATAAACACATGATGATTTTATTTTACCATGCTTTTCTTGAATCCGTTTTATCTTTTGCTTTGGTGTCATGGTTTGGGAATCTCTCTGTCAAGAATAAAAACACACTAAATCAAATAGTTAAGTGGTCCAGTAAGCTGACCGGGGTGTCACTAGCCAACCTAGAGGCTGTGTACACCAGGCAGCTAAAGAGAATTACAAGTTCAATTTTAAGTGACACTGCTCATCCCCTACACTCAGAGTTTCAGCTCCTTCCTTCTGGTCGCAGGTTTCTAGTATTACGCTGTAGAACGAAACGATACGAAAATAGTTTCATACCAGCAGCCATTAGACATTTAAATAAGGCATAGACTCAAGCAGAGGTGTTTCGGTGACTTGTATATATTGTTGCTGTTACTATGTGAGCTTTTTACTGCAAACCAAATCTACCTTCGGGTATAAATAAAGTTACCTACCTACCTACCTACTAACAAGGTAACTTAATTCCTTCATGTTGTCCCAACACAAATTGATTGTGTGGAACCCAGCATTTTTTACATACTGTAAATTATACAGTAATTAATGACTTGCTCCTCTGAAGGCAAAATTTAATGAACGTGTCATGGCGATTGGAGGCATGAGATGCTCTCTGGGAGCACAGCCACTCAACACAGGTAATAATACTGAACCACTTTGATGATGAACTTTAGCCAAAGGATTTTAGAATGACAAAAACAATTCAGATGATTTACAATGTGTTTGGTCCACTGGTGTGTCCATTAATGCTGTCAGACTTTCTATTAAAATAAAATCACATGACTTTTTTGATCCACATTAGGGCAGCACAATATATCGTTTGAGCATCGATATTGAAATGTGTGCATCAGCAATAGTTACATGACAGGATTAGATTATTTATTAAAGATTAGATATTGTTAGATAATGATATTACTATTTTAAAATAACTCATAAAATGATGACCATGTTATTTTTTGTTTGATTGTTCAATTTCTGTATATGCTGTTAGAATCTCTAGAAAACGATAAAGCTCCGTTTATTTCATTTTTATCTTTGCACTGTTTTATTTATATATGTTTGTAATTTATTATGATTTATGCAAAGCACTGCATAGAAAAAAACTCAGTCATCCCAATCTATTTGAATGAATGAATTCTTTCCAATTCAATTCATCGGGGGAAATTATATTCATATATAAAGTGATTGACAGTTCAAAATGACCACTACCTCCACGTGTGATGCTGCTAAGGGGCAAAGGGGTTGCGAAAATGTGTTTAGGTGTACTGTAACAGCAGTTTGCAACAATGCTGCTAGGGGGCAAAAAGGGACAGGATGCAAGATTAAATAACTAAACAAAGCATTATACTTCCTTCATTAATCATTAAAAACTTGTTAACAAGCTTTATTATCATTCTAAACTTGTTAAGTGTAATGAGAATTCATTTTGGAAATTAAAACAAAAGAAATAAAAGACAACTAAAATCAAAGTACAATTAAATAAATTAATATTAAAATAAAAAAAAATGATAAAAAATAAAGTGTTTTTTCCTAAATATAGAGAGATGTATCATGTTTGTCATTTAAAAGTATTAGGACTAATCAGCCAATAAAAAAGCTTTTCATTTACTTTTTCATTTACATTTTCCTTGTTGATTATATTTTACTGTTTAATTTTTTTAATGCAATATCATAAAATTTACATAAAAATAGATAAATGTAGAAGAAAATGGCTACTGACCCATGTACAAGCATAAACTGAATAAGATTTTAACTTCTGGAACCTGACTGCTGTGCTCAATAAGCTGCGAGAACAAAATCCCAAGCTTCAGAGTTTTCTGAATTCAGGTTCAGGTTAACAAACCCACAACAGCTGCTGATTTGACAGCTCTGATTGATAAATCAGAGAGCTGTTATTTACTCTGATGCCATCATGAAGGGCAAAAGTCTTCAGAACATAATAACCAGGTTGATACTAGCCGAGAGGAATGAATTTCTTCCCATCATTAATCATGCACTGGTGGAAAGACATTAGCTCATTGGAAGGTCCCCAATGGCCAGTTTACCTCTATCTGTCACACACCACAAAACACTGAACAACTGTTCTCTCCTTCCTGACCGCTCTCACTCTCGGCCACAGTCCACTTGGCACGAACAAGGCCAAAGTACCATACACGCCATTACCTCTGATAAATTTGTCTCTCAGAAGTTGCTTTCTGCCATTTACTCGTGTGTCATCCATCAGTTTCTCTCAAAATCTGTGTGTTTTGTGCTTGCGTAGGTGTGTATGAAGTGAAAAAGCTGGACATGCCAGTCACGAGCGCCTCAGTGGGACAGTTGGACAAACAGATGGCTTTTGTGTATAAGATAAATTATGTAAAGTGCCATAATGTGACAACAACACATCAAATGAGTGTCAGCGGCATCTGAGAGTTTGGTCTACAGGGTGAGCTTGGGGTGTGAGGTGAATCTGATTATATCGAGATGAACTGAATAAAAAAAAAGTCTGCTTTGAGTAGATTCTTATTGGTTTTCCACGTCTCCCATCCAGCAACAACCAGGGGTGCGTTTCCAAAAGTTTGTTGATTTGGTGTTTCCCAAATATATCGTTTCAACGAACATTCGCAAACTGCATCGCAAACTTGTACATTTTTTAACTACACCTCTAGAGCTGTAGTTAGAAGCATAGTTCTTGGTTGTGTTCTATTTTCAGTTATCCCCCCTATGCCCTATTCATTTAGAATGTTCCAACATTAAAACTTGGAATGATTAAATAAAAAAAACATTAAAGTCATCTCTTTTAGGTGTTTTTTGCTTTCAAAGTATTTTTACAGTTCAGTCTTCATATTGACATTTGCGCTCCTTTCGTAGCGCACTTTGAAAACATTTATGCTATTTTGAACGCAGCTGTGGCTCATGACGAAAGCCATAGGTGACCTATGCTTGTGCGTCTAAAACAATATAATTTGCACAAAAATTCGCCCAGTTTAGAGCAACATTATGGACATTTTACGTTATAACTAACGTGGTTCAAATAATGGATCTGAGACAGAGCAACTACGGTTTTGAGAAACACTTGTCACTGCATCGTTCTTTTCCCAAACGATGCATCATACTATGATAGTTCAGCCGCAAGTTATGTCATTGTTTGGGAAATGCATCGCAGACTAGTAAACAGTAGCATTCTACAAGTAATACTAGTGAACATAAAATTGTGTTTTCATTGGCCATTTTTTTCAGCTGCATTTTGGACAGTTTATTATTAAAAAAATGTTGTGTCAAGACTTCATATAGTTATTTATTCATTAACTATACTTTAAAATTGTAATATTATGTTATAATAGTTAAGTAATTCAATATTTTCTGGGGGGAAAACAGCACGCTATTGATTAATACAGATCCAAAATGCCTCTTTTTATTGTTATTCCTTTTATTATATATATATATATATATATATATGCTCAGCATATACCCTCACAAATCTATCTTTTAAATTCATATTTGAAGCTATATAATATTATATTTTATACATGAGATTAGTCGGTACTGAAGCCAAATCTGGAGCTTATCTAACAAAATAACTTATGATAACTGTCCGATAACTTGTACACCCAAATGTATATGTTATAGAAAAATATTAAATACAAATAAAATTAAAAAAAAAAAAAAAAAAAAAGAGTAAAACTCAAGATTTTTAAAAAGTTTTTAGAAATGTTGTAGGTTGTAATTTATTTTTGCAATATTTAGCTTGAATTTAATTGTATTATCTTGCAATTTCAAAATATGTTTGGTGTCTAAAATATTATTTAAAAAAAATATATGTTTTTTAAAATGGGGTGTACTCAATTATGCTGAGCACTGTATATAATAGGTTTATTTTAAAGATTTACAAATACAGTCAATATATAAATTATGTCAACAATGAATGAATGAATGAATGAATGAATGAATGAATGAATGAATGAATGAATGAATTAAATTCGACCAACCCAACAACCAACCAACCAAACAACCAATCAATAGGTTTGTAAATATTATTTTCTATATATTTGTTAACTTAAGTTAGTTTTTAGTTACTCTTGAACTTCAAAGCTTATTTCCAAATATTTGCAATCACTTACACGAAATTGAACTAGAAGTATGACATTAACATAAAACTATTCCTTATGATCAGACATGCCATAAATGGGGGATAAAATTTCACACAAAGTTGAAAGCTGGGCATGATGCAATGCATAAACATAAATCAACAAGCTACATAAAAACAAGCCACATAAGAGCAACTCTGAAATCAATGACAGCAGAAGTCAGTAGTCAGTTTAGAAATGAAACAAGCTTTTATGATGTCAAGACTATGTAATTATTTGTTTATAAACACTTTTTGTCATTACAATGTTCACTAACGTTAAAACCTAATTTGTCAAATGTATGATTAAAAAATTATTAACAAAAAATACGACTAATGACTACAATTATACAATATTATTAATAGCCATTCATTATAGCAAATAGTAAATACTTTAGTAAACAATGCTTGATAAAACATCCCTGTACCTCACTCATAATATACTGAAAGTTACTCTTATAAAGTCAGACAGGTGGCTTTTGGGACACAGACTTGATGTACATCTCCATAATATCACCATGTCCAGCTAACTTCCTTAATTACTCTAGAGCAGTGTGAAAGGCCAGCACCCCTGACTCTGCACTCGTTACACATTGTCACCAATTAATTAACACAACGAGGGTCCCTTGAACTCTGACAGATCAACCTACAGTCATTACTTTTCTACCTGCTTAATTAACTAACCCTCAACGACCTTCATCTGCTCAGGATCACACACAACAAACTTGAGTCTCGCTCCTACAACATGAACGAACTCCACTTACAAGAGTAATAGATGCTCACCCAAACAGCCAAACAGATTTTGATAAATGTCTGACAGGAGTCCAGGAGCCTAGGACCATTAAAGTGTGAATGACATTTGAAGGACCCTGTGCCCTTTAAAAAAACAGATGGATCCTCTTATGGGGTTCAAAGGTAGTGATGCAATTACAGGGATGCACAGCCTCCAGCACTATTTGTCATCATTGTAAGTCTGATATTTGAGTATATGTGGGTCTGGATAAGGCTGCACACAGCGCAAGCCAAGAAGCCCCAGATGCAATAATGTCATCAAAAAGGATTGCCAGGAAAGTTTATGCTTCTTCGCTACTCTGAGGTTCACAGACACCAAGCCGTGATTAATGTTAGACTTTGCCAGGAAAGAGGGCTCTTGGGAGAGCAAGAACGTAAAGCTTCTGCTTTTTCTTGATAGTAGAGTGTCTGAAATTGTCTTAGAAGCCCACCCTTTTTTAACTTGAAATATGCATCATCTCACACTAGAATATTAATGGCTTGTCCAAGGGAGGTCTTGCTTTTGTGACCCATACACAGGCAAAACTTGTGGAGGAAATCCAGTGTGGAAGGATTTGTGTGCTCAATTTGCATGAGTAGCTTTAGTGTTTGATTCACTTAAAGACGTCAGATGTTATTGAAGTGAAATCAAAGAATGAGCCAGTGTGATTCTAGGCCAAACAAAGTTTGTTTGGAGTTCATTTCAGGAGCTGAAACAGCTTGTCAAAGCAAACTCTTTCTTAATTTCTCTGGTGCCTTCGTCCTTGGGATTGGTCTGCAGCAATAGACCTGAAGGACGCGTACTTTATGTCTCCATACTTCCACCCCACCATCAGTTTCTGCGGTCTGCATTTAAAGGTCGAGCCTGGCAGTACAAGTCCTCCCCTTCAGACTCTCTCTGTCTCCGCGGGTTTTCACCAAGCTTGCGGAGGGTGCCCTAGCGCCCCTTCGGCCTGCGGACATCTGCATACTTAATTATCTCGACTTGCTGATTGAGCGATTATGGGATCAATTGCTTCGGCACCTCAACCTAGATCTAGAGATCTCTCTTAGTAAAGGTCTGCTCGATTACTCGACTCAGTATTATAAGATTTCTGTCCAGGTAAACAGCTCTGCTGGTCATGTTGGCATCGGGTCAAATGGGTGGGTATCTGGAGGCATTTTCGGTCAGCGAAATGTGCCAGCGTTTTGGGCCGGCCCACTCTCACGTTTTTCCTGAGACCCCGGCCCACCTAGGAGCCCTAGGTTGCTACAGCGTTCTTTTTAGACTACGTAGTGAACCTGCAAGTGCTGCCCACAGAGGCAGCCCCAGCCCCTTTATTGCTTTGTTCTGTTCGTGCTTTGCGTATTATATGGACCGTACTCAGAGCTTTAGATCCTCAGCTCTTTATCTGTTACGATGATCGGCAGAAGGGAAGTGCCATATCCAAACAGAGGTTGAAACATACCCACTGATCAGTGGATGCCATCTCCCTCGCTTATCTGAGCCAGGGCGAGCCGTGTCCCCCAGGAGTGAGAGCGCACTCTACTCGGACCGCACATCCTTTTGGTTAGATGTTGTAAAGCGCTTGCTGCGCCTTTCTCTCTAACACAGAGATACGTGCGCTTTCTCGCTTTGTCAGTTGAGTTCCCCACTTGGCAAACCCTGCAGAGATTCCTCCAATGCCCCCAGCATCTGACTCAGGTGTTGGCCCGTTACATTGTTGGCATGCCCGTAGGTCAGCGTTCTAGGTATAAGTGCCTGCTATGTGCGATCCCCGCTGGCGATCCCATGTACTTACTCAGCTACGATGCAGTCCCCCCTCCCAGGCGGACCTGTGTCTTCCTCCCCGCTAACCATCTTTTTCATATGCGTACTCCCCCTTCTCAGGGATAGTCCATTTGTCTTCATGCCACCAGGTCTCCCCACTTGGGCAGCAGTTGTCCTCCGTAGCGTCTTCCCTATCGAAACTGCACGCTTTTTCCACTGTACTGTCGTATTAAAAATTCCTTGAAATTAACTAAATGCATTACCACTCAAAAAAATCTATCTAAATCTGTAAAACTTCTGTTGAAGTGAGATAAGTAAGGGCCTGGAAACACGTTGGAAGACGCGCCTCTGGTG
This sequence comes from Danio kyathit, assembly GCA_903798195.1. Lineage (NCBI taxonomy): Eukaryota > Metazoa > Chordata > Actinopteri > Cypriniformes > Danionidae > Danio > Danio kyathit. The sequence continues at coordinate 20,626,435 of LR812542.1, forward strand.
ATGCGGGTGCGCTCACACGATATCTGCCTGGCATAATCTCTCATCAGGGGCAAGGTAAGGTTCAATCATTGTGCCGTTTTCCATACAATTCCCCATATTGGAAGTTTCCTCATAGCATTGAAGTTCCCTCCCGAAAGGGAACGCTTCGGTTACTGAAAGGGACGGAAATGCTATGTTCTTTCGCCACAATAATTGCCCCTTAGCTGTTGGGTGTGAAAGTCTCTTCAGCTAGAAAAGGAAGCTCAGCTTGGGACGAGCTGCGCTTTTATTCCCAATTGATTGTAAGTAGCGACAGCTGTGCATGCTGACGCTGCCAATCATTGGCATTTCATTGGCCCGTTTATATACGCTTTCAGATGATTGGATTCTGACGAAATCCCCATAGTGGAAGGTTCCACATAGCATTTCCGTTCCCCCTCTCGGGGAACTAGGGTTACTTTTAGTAACCGGAGCGTTATTCTCCTTTGAAAATGTGTGTTTCATGTTTTAATGTATGTTTTTGTTTTGTCTTTGTTTTGGTCTGTGCCCTTTTGGTCTGTGCCCCTCTGCCCTCTGCCAGTTTACCCAATTATAAACGTTGTACTTCATTTCAGTCATGAAGGCTGCCTCCTTGTATGTGGGTAATTATGTTGGCTTGAGAAAGTATACTGTTATACTATTCAGTCCTCGAAAACAAACATATCTCCTCCTAGGCCATTCATGCTACAAGGTCCGAATTTGGTCAAAATGTGCCTTCTGCATTCAAGATTGTTGCTATATCTCCTCATGCCAATCACACTAATCGTTTTTGAATAAAAAAAAAGTAAAAAATTACACTTTAATAATTCGTGCATATAAAAAAAATATACAAGCCCCAAATTTGGCCAAAAGCTGGGTTCTGCATTTAGATTAGGTTTATCAGACTTAAAGTTTTCCAATAAATTATTTTAAGCAATATTTCTATCAAAATATGGCTAGCCATTTTTGACTTAAACTTTTACTTTTACTGATATGGTTTTGCACAAAGATTTTTTTACAGATATGGCAAGCCATTTATGCATGTATCACTTTCACACTTATTAGGCATTATATTTTCAATAAAATATGACAAGACATTTTTACATAATGTCAAAGTCCAGTTTTTGACTGTGATAGAGACGTTGGCGTTGATTTATATCACTCATATTGGCAAGAAACTTTGATGTATCATCACTAACCTGACAATTGTCCCCATAGCAATAAAACCGGCTAACCTAGCAACCATTTAAAAACAGCAATATCTCTACATCAGAACATCATAGGGACCTGGTTATTAGCTCGTTTGACTCATGCTAGCAAATGGGACTTCCTGTGTACTACGCATAGTAACAATGATAAGCCAAGTGCTAATAATGATTAGCTACATGCTATTAATATTGTCTAAGTGCAATAACATATGCTAGAACTGCCTAATAAGTGTTAGCATTTGATTAAACAAGTACACAAGCGTTGCCATTTAGCAACTGCTTAGCAACCACCTAGCAATGCCATAAACATTTTAGCAACTGCCTAGCAACTACTTAGCAACCGCTGTGCTTTCTGCCAACTGCCATTCCCAGTCCTAGCGCAGTCACGTTGGCTTTCTCAAGCCAACATCAAAGTTTGTCAACGAACTTTAGGTTCAAGTTAAAATATTAAATAGCAAAAAATTAAAATAGCAGTAATATTGTGATTACTGCTCTAAAATAAGTTCTTTTCAAAACTCTTTAACAACTTTTACCCATTGAACACAATATATTTCATTTTAGAAATATTTATGATATTTTGAAGCAGTAAACATGCTATCTTCATTAGTTTAGAAAACACAGATTTGTTTACAACACAAAAAACACTTTAAAAACACTTTACATACAGCATACCTTAGGAACAGTATATAATTTTTTTCCGGTTTTAATACCTTGATTTTCCAAACCGCAGTAAACCTTCAAACCGGTTATCAGTTGGTAGAAATTCATCTCTGTTTGTGCGTTTGCATTGACTTCATATGTAATCTACTAACATCGAAATGTCATTTATTAAAATGACAAAACTGAATTTCACAAAATAATTGCATAAATATTTCTAATATGTAAGATTTTTTAATAATCATAATGTGCAAGTCATTTTGAATAAAAGTGTCTGCTAAATGATATTAAATGTAAATATTATTTTCAGGATTTTCAGACCACCAAAATGCCTCTAACATAAATTTTGCAACTGAATTGTTTTTGCTATGACTTCAAAAAAAGATACATATCAAGACAATAAAATAAAATCTTACCACTAAGTGGCAATACAGATTGTCAGTCTTTGACAATCGCATGCTATTTTGAGCAAAACTTACTGATATTTATCCAAGCAATGTTTAAGACCTCACCCTGTTTAATTCATACCTCTAGGCTGACCTGAAACAAAGCTAGCGTTTGCTTTGTATCTGGACTCTAGCCTGTTGTAGGGTTCATTTCTTGAGGCGCAGCCTGTGGGCTCCAGGAGAAGACTCTCAGACTCGCCATTATTGTTTGCAGAGGCTTTTGTGAGTGATGTAAAACACACTCACATGACCACTCGATGGCCTTCACACATTCATCCTCGCCGAATAACAAATATCGCCAGCTATTGCTGTGGTAAAAGGCTCTGGATGCATTCCTTCGACTGCTGGATAAATCAAACACATATATTCATATAAATATTTCTCTCACACTACATACATAATAAGAGCTATTATGTAGTGAGAGGGAAATATTTATATAAACCTACAGCCATTTTTCTTATAAAAAGAGCAGCATTTATCGATCAGTACACATATAAAGAAAAGTCATAGTAGATAATATTCAATAACTGAGAGTTAGAGGGACATGTAGATGTCAAAAGTATAGTGTGAGTATAGCTACTGTACATGGAAAACATTGGATATTTCAGCAGAAGCCGGTGGGATAAACCTGATATCCTCTGCTCTCAGTCACCTCAACATATCACATTGATTTTTGAAGCTTTCGCCACCCTGAAGGGAACGGCAACGAGATGGAGGAAGTGCCTATTTCTGACAGATAAAATTTGACCAAGGCACAGGATCTGAAATAGACAAACCTCCTGTTTTTCCTCTGGAAATGGACATGGTTAAGCAAGGTTCATGGGTCAAAGCTTTGAGCTTTTCAAAGCAATTTTTTTTTTCATCTTGGAAAAAAGTGATGGCCTGGAGTGTTTAACCAGACACAGAGCTATAAAACAGAGGAGAATGTAACAGACACTATTAGAGCGAGAACAGCTGAGATAACAGAGATCTCACACAGACGTTATTAAAAACGGGCAAAGTCATGGACATTAGATATCCTCTGTCCTCTACTACTGTAAATTATGGATGAGCTAAAGACATAATGGCTCTGTTTCAGTAGTAATATATCGCTGCCTAATGTGTATATAGGCATCTTTACTATCATGGAGCCCAGAATGATTGATTTAGTGCAGAGCTTTTCAATTATTAACAACAAAGACCCTCATTCATTCATTCTACTAACTTAACTTCACATGAATTTAAGTGTAACATTTTAGGAGTGACACTTTGTCTGAAGACTTATGCTTTGTTGGAAATGTATAATAATTAATTTTTTAACGAACAAAAAATGTACTATGCTTTATACTATACTATACTATACTATACTATACTATACTATACTATACTATACTATACTATACTATACTATAATACTGTAACATTGTTACAGTCACCAGCAATCTAGCTGCGGATCGCTGGAGAACCACAAATCTGCCACCAAATAGACTACAAATTCTGTCATGCACCTCACACACACCTGTTCCGGTTTTCTCTAATGACACACACACAGAGACACACTGAAACAGCTGAAACTCATTGATTCATTACCTGGACTATAAAGACACCTCTTATTTCCACACACATTGCTGAGTCTTGTTAACCTGTCAACATGATAACATGATTCTCGCTTTGTTTATGCTGTTAGCCGCCCGGACCGATCTATTTCTTTTGGACTTCCCTGGATGATTCTGTTTGCTCCTGTGTTTGACCGTTGCCTGTTTGACTACTGTTCTTAAAGAATACTGCACATGGATCCTCAACTGCGTTGTCCAGCATCTGCTTTATGACAAATATATTTCAGCGCTTCTCTATCCTGGTCCCGGTGACACCCACTCTGCTTATTTTGTGTTTAAAGGGATAGTTCACCCAAAGATTTAAATATTGTCATTATTTACTCACCCTTTATTGTTTATGAAGTTTATGAGTTTCTTTCTTCTGTTGAGCACAAAAGATATTTTGAAGAAAGTTTGAAACCTGTACATTGCAAAAAAACAAAAACAAAAAACATTTTGTCTTGTTTCTAGTCTTTAAAAATGTCATTCTTAAAAGTCTTGAAATAAGTGAGCTTTTTTTAAATGAACTAAGCTTTTTTCCCCTTAAAACAAGCTAAATAGTCTGTCAAATGGCATAAGCAAAATAATATTATGTCAAAACAAAAAACAATATTATTTAGCTTACCCAATTGGCAGATTATTTAGCTTTTTTTAAAAGGGAAAACTCAGTTAATTTTGCTATATCATTTCTTAAAACAGGACAATATTTTTGCTTTTCTAGAAAATGCTTCTTGATTTAGGAATTTTTTGATATTCGAAATAAAAACAAAATGTTAAAAAAAATAGCAATAAGCTTTTTTTTTTTGCAGTGTAACCATTGTCTTCTAGAATGCGTTTTTCCAGCTACGTTAATCCAACATCATTTTTGCTAAAGCTTATTGATTACAGTCAAACCTGAGGACAGATAGCGATTTTTTGTTACCTATAATCTAATCTGAGAATCAAAATTAAATAAAAATGTAACTAAAATGAACTACAATGCTTGATCTCAGAAATTAAATAATGTCATTATGATTAGATTTCAAGCCCTTGAGTCTTCAGGCTGATAAAGTCTCAAACCCATTCAGTCTCAGTTAAGTGATCCATCTGTTTTTACACTCTTAGTACTGACTGCTTTTTTTTGAATAATGGCTCAGTTATTGAATTTGTTTCACAAACAAACAAAACAAAACAAGAATGTCTATTTAAATGGACATTTTGCTTTTGTAAATATAAAGTCCACAATTTGTTTGAGAATTTTCCACCATTATGAAGCAGCAATTTGTACTAACTAACTAACTAACTAACTAACTAACTAACTAACTAATGACTCTTAAGATTTACTTAGTCAATTTCACTAACTTAAATCAGCTACAAATTACTTGTCAATATCATTATATTATCTTAATATTAATATTTATCTCAATATCTTAATATTAAAATTTACTTATTATTTACCATAACACTACTAAATTAATTAAGTAAAAGTTAATTGATTATCTTTAATTTTGAGTCTATAATTATTTAAATTAATCACGTAATGTCAGGTTCTTGATTGAGCAGAAGGAACATTGATTCAATCAATTTAAATTAATCTTAGCAGTTACAAATTAGTACATTTGGCATTACTTAGTTTAATTAATCTCAGAGCTAGTGTTAGCACAGCTATTGGTCTCTGAGTGAAGCGTCAAACATTATATAATGAAAATGCCAAGACCTAAAGCATGAGTGCTACTCTTCTGCAAGGTGGTAACCTCAAGACTAAAAAAAAATTAACTCAAAAGTCTTTTTGAATTAAAGGTGCTGTATGTAAGTTTTTGATTCTTCTAAAGCATAAAAATACAATAATATGTGTGCAGATATTTAAGAAACATCCCAAGTGAACATACTTGTTTAACTGAAAAACAATGCTGAAGTCAGATATTCTGCTTTGAAAATGGGTTTTCCGTGCCGGAACGATGTCTTTGTTTAGATAAATTTCATATGCACGATGCCAGTTTAGCCAATTATATTTCAGCACCCTGGGTTGCCTTGTTGGAAAACAGCGTATTTCATTCATTCATTCATTCAGAAAGACTCTGAAAGCATGCGTCCGTGACCAAAAAGAACAGTATGGGAGACAGATGCAGTTCCACATGAGGTTATTAATTAGCAAATTACATAAATATTACGAACGTAAACATTAGGTGAGCAGGTTACATTGTAACTGCGTGTCCTAACAACACGCTGTGTCGAGAGAGGCAGTGATCAGCTATTTGGCTGTTTGCACCAGACGAAACACGGCAGCCTTTCAGAAGCACAGAATATGCACTCGCTCACGAAACGGTAAGGTTTAGAATCTATTTAATACATGTTAACCCACTTTAACATCAATGTAGATGCTGAATCACTCATATGTGTTTAGTTCTAAAGTTCAATTTCAGACGGTTTATTGTATTTTCAAGATCTGAGGTGAACTTTCTGCTTTCAGTATATGGCAACAAATGCCATGTAAAATGCATTCAAACTCGCATTGTTAGCATTTAACACAGAATAAAGCACACAAGGCTTACCTGAGGTGATCTAGCTGTCATAGGTTTCTGTTGTTCAGCTGTGAGAAATAGAAGCCATTTCTAATATATCAATTCGAGGTGTTGGTTAGGACAAAAACTCCTTTTAATATGGAAATATTCCCTCTATCGCATGTCGTTGCTTTTATTTAGAACACAGTTTAAATCACTCGCTCCTGTACACAATCTGGCATCCCAGCGTACTTTTATTATGATCCAGGAGTGCAATACCTAGTTCAACCACTGGGTGTCAAACTTACATACTGCACCTTTAATGAAGATTAAATTCTTAATAAGTCTCTCTCTCAAATTTAAACAACTAAAATTGATTTTGTTTTCAAAATATTCTACTCTTAATTCAATCCCATTCAAAGCATGCTGAGAAACACACAGAAATTACGACATATCCATTACAATTTACTTAATATTACTAGGCTTGCAACGATTAGAAAATATTTAAATATAACAAGAAAATGAATATTAATATTTAACTCTTTCCACTCATTTTATTTCATGAAGTAAATTTGTAAATATTAAATATTTAGAAAATCCTAGTTATCCTTGACACTTAATATTACAATTACAAATTATATTACATTTATAGAGTAAATGTATTAGATTTTACTACACCGAAAAGTAATTTCTTTTAGTGCATAAGTTTATTTCTAAAAGAGCAAAAACAAACAAATAAACAAACAAAAAAGTGTCTTAGAAGTTTAGTCCAGCCCCCACGTCTATGTTTCATCAAATGCTGCCTCTGTAGGCAGTGCACTGGGTTTGGAACTGAGAAAATGACTCTCTGTGTTGAAAAAGGCTGCATTGAGACATCTGCTCATTTTGGCTGAAGAGGAATGGAAAGCAAACAGGAAGGAGTGGATTGAAAGCAAAGAAGGTGTTGAGGAACGATTCAGAGCCGCCATTGAGGTCCATGGTGAAGAAACATCAGTGGATTATTGCACAACATCCATCAAGATCATTCACTATCTTGAAATTCAGAGCATGTGATGTACAGGAAATTAACAACACATCCTCCAGAAACAATATAAGAAATAGCTGTATCACATTTGTTTTGATGCACAAAAAAAAATACAGCAATCTGATATAAAACAGAAGAAATTATTGATTATGATAGTGATTAATTCTACACTATCTAGAAGATGACACATAGTTTGCCACATTTCTTTTACTTTAGAAACTTTCTGCTATGAAACTGATAATGAAAAACTGATGTTCATGGATACTCACTATTAAATAAAATCCTCCAATGTGAACTGAAACGTGAAATGTAATAAGCAAAACCTTATGCACATTTCTATCTGAAGAAAACAGCAACATGTCTTATAAAGGTCAGATTTTACCACATTCTCACCATGTTATTTACTTGTTTATTACATTTTTTTGGCTTCTGATTTTGTGTTGCCTGCTTTCTGGAACCGTTCTGCAACAGACTCGAACCCTGTCCATGCGGTCAACTCCGCTCTGCATCTCAAGTCCGGACAAATGGTAACAGCGAAAAAGCTGTCCACATGCAAGTAAGTGGTCAGGAACGGCATCATACCACCCCGTAGAGTTTGTTTTAAAGAAGAAATCCAACCATACACAGCTCTGGCTACATAATTCGCGATCTCCAGAAACGTATGTAGGGCTACATTTTCAGAATGAGCCTAGGAAATATAGTTAAAATACATATCTGAAAAGTTCAAAAGTTTAGGATCAATAAGGATTTGTGTTTTTAAGATATTTAGGCTCAGCAAGTCTTGCATTCATTTGATAGGATAAATCAAACAGCAATATTGAATTTATTTTTATTTTTATATATACTTTCATAATATAATTTTAATATATTTATATTTCAAATTATTTGATAAATAGAAAATAATTGATGAAAAAATGTATCTAAATAAAATGTACTTTTTTTTACTAAATTAAATATAAATAACTATGTGGAATTTAATAATTTCATAATTTTCTGTGGAACGAATTTAAATGTGACGAAATATGAATTTAGAGCACTACATTCTATTTAAAGAAGCTGATCAAAAAAGCCCAAACATAACACAAAAAGAAAACACAAGAATGCATTGAAATGTATGGTACACTTCTGTCGGAAGCTCTGTCATCTCACTGTTGTAATAAATAGCAAGTAATAAGCCCAAATGTCCGCTCACCTTAACTTTCTCAGTGGAGCTGAAAGTTCAATATTGAATAGGAATACACTGCAATAATGGAGATCCCCCCAAGGGAATCATAGGGCAAACACTATGCCTTTCTATGATTATAATGTTATATTGTCCCAGTTTATGAGCTAGCTAAATTGCCTTCCGCCTGAATTCAAAAGCCTCTCAAATTACCTCAACGGGGGCAAATATTTAAGACTGAAGCTCAACTCAAATTCAGAAGTGCTAGAGGGCTTCATAAATGTCCAAAAAAAAACCCTAAACAGATTCACTTAAAAAAGCAGGATCAATATATGATAGAAAACTAGATGAAAAGTTTCTTCAGTCAAATGGTTTCACATGCCTGAAAGTCCCTCTGAAATCAAGTGAAATTGTTTTGGCTGTTAGTATCAATTTATTAATCTGGTAACACTTTACAATAAGGTTGTATTAGTTAATGTTAGTTAATGTATTCAATAACATGAACAAACAATGAACAATACATTTATTAAAGTATTCGTTCATGTTAGGTACATTATTTAATGAAAATACAGTTGTTAACTCATGGTGCAATAACTAATGCTAACAAACATGAATTTGGATGTTAATCGTGAATTAGTAAATGCTGAACTATTAATAAATGCTGTACAAATATTGCAACTATTAGTTACATAATTACTAAATAATAACATAATTAATGTTAGTAAATATATTAATTAAAGAAGCCTTATTGTAAAGTGTGAACAGGTTTTCAGGTTATCTACACTACCTGACAAAAGTCTTGTCGCCTATCCAAGTTTTAGGAACAACAAATAATAACTTGACTTCTAGTTGATAATTTAGTATCAGAAGTGGCTTATATGAAAGGCAAAGGCCTCTATATTACGCTTATTTTACCAAAATAAAATATGATCATGCCTTGATTTTTAATTATTTAATTAGGACAGCAAGGTTTGATTTGCTTGAACAAAATTCTTGTCACTTGGTGAAGTGGAAAAAGAATTAATATTGTGTATGACTCCCTTGAACTTGGACAACTGCATCCGTACATCGCTGCAATGACTCAAATAACTTATTAATAAAGTCATCTGGAATGGCAAAGAAAGCGTTCTTGCAGGACTCCCAGAGTTCATCAAGACTCTTTGGCTTCATCTTCAATGCCTCCTCCTTCATCTTACCCCAGACATGCTCAATAATGTTCATGTTCACTGGGATGGCCAATCCTGGAGCACCTTGACCTTCTTTGCTGTCAGGAACTTTGATGTGGAGGCTGAAGTATGAGAATGAGCGCTATCCTGCTGAAGAATTTGCCCTCTACTGTGGTTTGTAATGTAATGGGCAGCACAAATGCCTTGATACCTCAGGCTGTTGATGTTGCCATCCACTCTGCAATGACCTCATACTGAATGTAACCCCAAAACCATGATTTTTCGTCCACCAAACTTGACTGATTTCTTGGAGAATCTTGGGTCTATGCGGGTTCCAATAGGTTTTCTACAATATTTGTGATGATTGGGATGCAGTTCAACTGATGATTCATCAGAAAAAGCTACCTTCTGCCATTTTTCCAAATGATCAACTAGAACTCAAGTTATTAGTTGTTGCTCTTACAACTGAGATCAACGACAAGACTTTTGTCAGGTAGTGTATAAGCAAATGTGCTCCCTAACAATGACAAAGTTCTTATTTAGAGGATATAATCATTTAAAATGTAAAAATGTTTATTTCCACCAAATAAGAACCAACAATTCTGATGACAATACTGAGCAATTAAGCTTGTCATCAGATCTTTTGACCAATCAAAAGCGCTATATAAGTGTCCCACAACTGCCTTGAAATATATATCATACAATGTGCTATATGTATCAATAAACGTCAATTCAAACATGAATTCTACATGTATTTTGAAGCAAAGAAGCTGTCGGGAAAACTAACCATTGCTATTATAGACTGCCATGAGTCAGATGCATTTTATCTCAGCATCTCTGACTGGCAGAGCTATGATTTAAATGAAACACTACTGGCTATTACGTTTGAAGAAATGACGTCACCCATTGAAAAAAGCTGTGCATTTCAAGGTACTTTAGGGCACCTTTAAAGGAAACAGACCTTGGCTGAAAACACATGAAGAGCACAGCTGAATGCTTATAAGAAGCAAAACAAATGCCACTGAGCATGACAATTTGTGTTTTTTTTTTTTTCTTTTTTTCAAAATTATCCCATTAACACAATGGAAAAGGTCTGTGATCGGTGCGATTCATCAAACTGTCAGCAGCATGACTTGTCAGTGTTGTTCTTACAGGCTTACATTGCATGAGTGGAAAATCACTGGCAATTTTCAGTCACCCTGTCAATTCTGCTTGTAATTGAACACACAGCAATGCTCTGAATACTTATTAGTTTTGCTTAAAGGCTATAAGAGGAAAACAAATGTGTAGAGGAAGCCTGTTTAAAAGCATGTTGTAAAACATTGGAGCGTTAGGTTCCCAATGCTGATCACTTCCTGAAATCATCTTTATGACATCTTTAATTTTACTGTGAACAGCAGGGTTTGACTAACAGGCTTCATTAGGTAAATAGGGGGTCAAATTTTCTTTATTATCACTGTATTAATGACATTTTAGCCTTAATTAGGTTGTTTTAGTCAATAAACGTGAATATTCACCAATACGTGGCACAATTAATGTGGATATCAATTTCACTTTAGAATAGAGGGTCAAATTTCCTTTATTAGAACAGTATTAATTACATTTTAGCCTTAATTATTAGCATGCTTTAGACAGTAAACTTGAATATTCCCCAATACGTGGCATAATTAATGTGGATATCACTTTCACTTTGAAATAGGGGGTCAAATTTCCTTTATTATCACTGTATTAATGACACTTTAGCCTTAATTATTAGCTTGTTCTAGTCAACAAACTTGAATATCCATCAATAAGTGCCATAATTAATGTGGATATCCCTTTCACTTTAGAATGGGGGTAAACTTGCTTTTATAAACACTGTACTAATGACATTTTAGCCTTAATTATTAGCTTGTTTTAGTCAATAAACTTGAATATTCCCCAATAAGTGCCATAATTAATGTGGATATCACTTTCACTTTAGAATAGGGGGTCAAATTTCCTTTATTAGCACTGCATTACTGACATTTTAGCCTTAATTATTAGCTTGTTTCATTCACTAAACTTGAATATTCCTCATTAAGTGCCATAATTGATGTGGATATCACTTTCACTTTAGAATAACTGTACGTTCACACCGAAAGCGGCGAGAGCGTCAAAGTAGCCGGAAGTCATTCATTTTCAATGGGAGCCAGCGGCGATAAGCGGCGAGGAGCAGCGCGGCGCGTCCTCGCCGGTGTGAGCATCGAGGAGAGTTGAAATCAAGTCAACTTTATGGTAATGAGCTATGACGCGTTTCGGCGGCAAGCAATCGGAATGTAGACGTCCACCGCTTGAGAGGAGTCAGAGAACACAGTCACTGTGAACTTTGGTTCCAACCACAGTTGTTCCCAAGGGTTTAATTATTGCAGTCGCTGGATTTCCAATTATTTGCAATGTTTTTTTTACTGGAATGTAGATTTAAAAAGTTACTGGCGAGTTACTGATGTGCATCAATGTTATATATATATATTTTTTTTTTCTTTAAAAAAAGCGGGAATTTCATGCGACAATACAAAACAGTATTGCGCCTTCAGAATATTTCAGGCATATGGACACATATTGCAACAAAGCCACACCACATGCAACTAGATCTTCCGTAGTTAAGTGAATTTGATAATAAGTGTGCAACATCTTCATGCTAGAAAGCATGTTTTATGCGGGAGTGTTACTGATATGATATACTGCAACGGCTTCTTTAAATACGAGATCAATGTGTAGCGAATTTTGACGCTCTCGCCGCCGGAGCTCAAGGCAGACAGCGTTGACGCCAGGGTGGCCAGAGCGACCTTTGTAAGAGTAAGAGTAAGAGGTCAAATTTCCTTTGTTAGCACTGTATTAATGATATTTTAGTCTTAATTGTTAGCTTGTTTTAGTCAATAAACTTGAATATTCCCCAATAAGTGCCATAATTAATGTGGATATCACTTTCACTTTAGAATAAGAGGTCAAATGTCCTTTATTAGCACTGTATTAATGAATTAGCCTTAATTAGCTACTTGCTAGTTCTAGTCAATCATAGATATATACATTAGATGTCGCCTACCCTGCTGTTGTCTATTAGAACGACTGCGTCAATAGAGCCGCCATTTTAGTACAGGGTAGCGCTCCTTTGAAATGAATGCGGGACCAAGGTGAAGTGGAGGACTGTGGCCATCCAAAGCCAGAGAAATACACATATACACATATATCTATGATCTGGAGTTTTCCCCGGTGGTCAGTATGCAAATATTTTTTTCAATTACGAAATATTATAATTTTACATCACTTTTCTACATTGATGGATGTGACCGCACGGGCATTACTGACAAAGAGTGAGTGTTTGTGTGCATGGAAATGTATTATTCTCTCTCCCTGTTTAATTTGATCTAATCCATGTCCTGAACCCCCCCTCCCGCCCTGCTTTCACTTCTCATTCTGACGGAGGGAGCGATTCGTTTGTGAATGAATCTCCGTTATGAACGACTCGTTCACCTAGCTGACAATAATACAAGTTTCTGGCACCGCAGCGTCTTGTTGTCATATTTTATAACATTGTTTGCTTATTTTATTCAACAAAACTAGCATAAGTCTAGAATTAAGTGCGAGTTGGTGCTACTTTGCCTTATGGTGAATGCAGTAAGAGACTGTATTATCATCAATAACATTACTTGTTAAGCACAAAAGTTCATAACATACAAAAACATAAAAAAAACAAAATCTTACCTATGAAATGTTTTGCCTTTGTGCTTTGTTTTCTTTGTTTGCTCGTTACTACATCCGTACACAGCGCTAAAGTCCAGCATCTTCACATTGGCACACTGTCTTGACTAACGCGGTTGAATGACTTTTGTCCTAGGAGCACTGTACCAATGTGGTGGCGCTATTGACGCATGCTCAGGGTACCTATGCGATATCTAGTGTATATATCTATGCTAGTCAATAAACTTGAATATCACTCAAGTGCCATTATAAACATGGGCATAACTTTAACTTTAGGACATGAGGTTAAACTGTGGTTATTACACTATTTTAGCCATATATAATTGCAACATTAAACAAATTTACTAGCTTGTTGTTCGGTTAACTTACACAATGAATCAAAGAAATAATATATGGCTTATCAAATTGTTAGGAAATGGTTAAAATGCCTTTACTTTGTTTAGTTAATCATGAATTATGTGTTTGCTCATGCTTAACTAATGCATAATTGTGAACACGTTAATCATGATTTACAAGTTTAACTGAGCTTAACTAATGCATAATTTGGGACCCTTAAAATGTTTAGTTAACCATTAATTACCAGTGCGTTTGTTTTTAACTAATGCTTGATTGTGAACGAATTAACCATTAATAATGCTTAACTAATGCATTATTTTGGACTATTAAAATAAAGCGTTACCAATAAAGGTATTTTGTAACATTATAAATGCCTGTACTGTTACTTTTGATCAAAATCAAAACACTCAACCTTATTAAGATTAGATTTTTTTTAATAAAATAGAATATAAAATAAAACAGATGAGATGATATAAGATATCAAAATAAAATCCTTACAGACCCATGCAGCAATACTTCAGCTATAACACCGCTAAAGATTAAAAAGAAATCAAAGGTGTAAAAGAACCCTATTTTAATCCACATTATGACACATCGGAGCATTAGCCTCCCATTGCTAAAGATTTCCTGACAGTGTCATTACGATGATTAACAGTTTTAAAATAAAAAAGCAGCATTCGACTACCTCAAACTGGCTCCATTAGTAAATAAGCAAAAAAACAAACAAATCCAAACACATTTCCACTCGATTCCTCACGCTTAATTAGAGAACATCTCAAAAGTTGCATCATTCTCTTGACAACTGCGCACTTGATTACCATCGCAACAACCTTGCAGTAACACCACCTAATTATGACTAATTATGTGTTTCTGAGGGAAGTAATCAGTACTCGCCATTGGCTCCCGGGAGATGATGATTAAATGCTGAAAAACACCAAGAAACCTACCAGCACAAGATGTCGATGGGATCATAATTCTCATTTGAACCTATTTTTTTTTCATTCAGTGCCCTCCAATAGTATAGGCATTATTGGTAAAACATGAGAAAAATAAACTGTAAATCGTACTCTATTGATCTTTTTCTCAAAATATTAACCATATAAACTCTGATTTAACTGAAAGCAAATAACTGCAATGACTGGAAAAAATAATTAATGAGTACACTTCTAACAAATCTATATTTAAAAAAAAAAAATTCTATAGGATGCTTTACTGTATTATATTTGTGCATATACATTAGTTTAGTCAGCACTGATGCCAAATCTGGAGCTAATATAACAAAAAAGTTAAGATCACAGTCCAACCAAAAATTTGTACACCCAAATGTATATGTTAGGGAAAAATATTAAATAAAACAAAAATCAAGAGAAACTAAAAACATAGAAAATTTTGATGAAATTGTGCAGTATTTTGCTTGAATTTAAATGTATTATCTTTCTATTTCTAAAGATGTCCCTTGATTAAAATATTACTTTAATAAATAATGTTCTAATGTAATCTTTAAAATAATATCTTTAATAAATCTGTTTTGTTTAAATGCACCAAAATATATAACATATGTTCACTGAAAATGAATATAAATTTTTTGACTTCCCAGAGTGTTGTTCCATGTGCTCCTGTGTTATTCCATGTGCTTCTGTGATTATCATGTGCTCCTTTGTTCTGTTTCCCTGCCACTAGTTTCATGAGTTTCACCTTTGTTCCTCCCATGTGTGTTGTCAGTTATTATGCCCCTTGTATTTATACCCATGCGTTTGTTTAGTTCCTTGTCTGGTCTCAAACGTCATTCTGAACGTCAATTCTGAAGAACCCTGTGCTACGTATGTGTTCCAGTGCTTGTAGTAAGTGTCTTTGTAAATAAATATGTGTTTTCTTGTTAACTCTTGTGATTCCTATGGGTTATTGAAAGTGAGTCTAAAACGTGACAATATGGCCATGAGCTTGTGTTTCATTGCATAAATTTGATGAAACACAAAGACCAAACTGATATAAGGAGCTCTGGCCTTCTCATTCATGGTCTCTGGAATAGCCTTCCTGACAATATCCGAGGCTCAGACACACTCTCTCAATTCAAAACTAGATTAAAGACTCTTCTTTTTAGTAAAGCAAACACACTATGCATCACATAATGGCATGATGCATGAGTGTGCTCCATGCAGGTAAGCGGGCTTGACAGCCACCTGTAGGACACACTCCTACTTAATGCACCAGACATTTCTTTAGAAACACTCCTTTGCTTTACATGTTTGTTTATATACAGTTGAAATCAGAATTATTAGCCCCCTTTGAATTTTTTTCTTTTTTTAATTATTTCCCAAATTATGTTTAACCGCAAGGACATTTTCACAGTGTGTCTGATAATATTTTTTCTTCTGGAGAAAGTCTTATTTGTTTTATTTCAGCTAGAAAAAAAGCTTTAAATAAAAAAGTTATAAAAGCTTTAAATAAAATAAAAAACATTTTAAGGTCAAAATTATTAGCCCTTTAAGCTA
This sequence comes from Danio kyathit, assembly GCA_903798195.1. Classification (NCBI taxonomy): domain Eukaryota; kingdom Metazoa; phylum Chordata; class Actinopteri; order Cypriniformes; family Danionidae; genus Danio; species Danio kyathit. Next base: position 20,642,697 of record LR812542.1, read on the forward strand.
GATTTTTGTCGATAGTCTATAGAACAAACCATCAATATACAATAACTTGCCTAATTACCCTATCCTAGCCTAATTAACCTAGTTAAGCCATTAAATGTCACTTTAGGCTGAATAAAAGTGTCTTGAAAAATATCTAGTAAAATATTATTTACTGTTATCATAGCAAAGATAAAATAAATCAGTTATTAGAGATGAGTTATTAAAACTATTATGTTTAGAAAATCTTCTCTCCGTTAAACAAAAATTGGGGAAAAAAATAAACAGGGGGGCTTATAATTCAGGGGGTTTAATAATTCTGACTTCAACTGTAACTGCTATTTTCATTTATAGCATTTTCATTTATCTTTTTTGCATTGATATTTAATATTTCTTGTTCAAATACACTATGAACAGCAGCTATACATATTATTTTCTTTGTTATCTATTTTCACCTGGGGATACTCATCCCGAGGCCTCTAGAGATTGTGAAGCGCCATTGATGAGATCCAAGTCCTGTGACGAGATGATGCCAACTATTGAAGACTTCTAGAGGTCTCCATAATCCTGGACCAGGCCGTATCCTGAGCAAATGCTGTGACGGTCATGGAGGAGTGGAGAGAACATGAGAGCCGACGAGTCCCGCATTGATCTTGTGGGCCAGCCTGAACACCCACCGGTGACCTATTCACACCTGCAGCTTCTCAGCGCCTAGACTGCAACTCCGCACAAGAAGTTTGGCCAGAGGAAAAATGGCTGTGCCTAACTGAGCCTGGTTTCTTTCAAGATTTTTTCCTTCACTTTCGTCAATTGGTGAGGTTTTGTTCCTCACCACTGTCGGCACGGACTTGCTTGGTTTGGGACTTGTGGAGCTGCGCATCGATGGATTTGCTCTTCAGTGTTTGGACTTTCAGCAGTGAAAATTAAACCACACTGAACTGAACTTCAACTCTGAAATCTGAACTGACACAGATTCAACTTCAATTTACTAGAACTTTTATGTTAAGCTGCTTTGACACAATCTACATTGTAAAAGCACAATAGATATAAAGATGTTTGATATTTGAGGTTATTGTGCTTCACAAAATCAGAAAAAAAAACACTCAAAATGTCATTTTCCACCATAACAGCACACTGTTTGGAGGATGGTGGCCAAAAAAAAAAATTACAGCTGGAGAACTGCAAAAGGTAGTTGTATTATGTCATCACCTATACATCAAAATTATTTTTTTAAAGGATTTCAGAAAAAAAAAATAATAAAAAAACTCTTGAAGGGTGGAGGATTGTTACCCCGGGTTGTTAATGAGAGATTAGGTTTTAAGAAAACACATCAATTTCATATGAATCATCATGAATAATTTGGATTCACTGAAGAAGCCCTAATCCTTAACATGCTACCATTCCCACCCATTACAAATGGATCCGCCACACTGAGTCATTCATGACATGTCAATTAACTCAACGTGTCGGCTGTTAATCTTCAGCGCTTTAAAAAAAAGATGATGAAAACTCAATGCATTTAAATCAGCAGGCTGAAGATTCACTGACTTCAAGCAGTAATAAGTAAAAGTGAGGAGATGGCAATTATGTCCCCTCTGGAATTTGACTTAACTGCGGCTTATTAGCGAGACTACGCTCATTTATGGCACTATCAGACTTCTCATCCACATTTCCAAAGCCAATTTGCAGCTCAAGACAAGCCGAATGGACCTTTAACCTGGACAAGACAAGGACGGAGGCAAACAGGCTGAGCTGCAAAGGGGAAAAATCCACAAAGTACAGATGAAAGTTTACTCTGTGACCCCGACTGGCCTGTATCGGATCATTCTTATATCCTACATGATTAGAAGAAAGATTGCTTTATGCTTGTTATCAATTGTGATCATAATTCTGGTTACTAACTGGAAATGAATGACATTAATGGGCCTGAAAAATGCAGATTACTTTAAATAAAAAAATAAAATAAAAAGTAAATACAAATAATACAAATTCAACTATTCTAATTCATTGCAATTAATGTATTCTGATTCAGAACTAATTACTGTAATAAATGATTATTTTTATTGGATAAAAATGTACTGTGCAATGAGTGTACAGTGGTCCATCGCTATAATGTGGTTCACCTTTCGTGGCCTCACAGTTTCGCTGATTTTTTTAGTGCAATTTGACATGCTTATTTAAATTCTTTTTACAGTGCATTGTGTTCTGTGTCCTAATTGGCTGTAGACCATTGCCAATCAATCTCCTCCATATCTCCTGTACAGTACAGATTGCGTTCAGCTTGTCAAATTAACATAAATCGTCGATTGCTAGCAGTGTGAGATCCAACAAGGATGCAAAAAACGGTTGTAACTGTCTGCAGCAAGACCATCGTAAAAGGAGTGACACACAGGATGCGTTTTAGAATTGTAAACATAGGTTTATATCAGGGTACGCAGCGGCTGTCAGCAGTGCCCAGCTCAGACTCAGGACACTGTTCATATTTCTGCCACACCACAGAGTTCCATCTGAATAATTTCATTTTAAATAACATGCCAATGTGCACATCTGGTGTGCACTCAAAAATATATATTGTTTTGCTCGTTCAAACTACTTATTTAAAATGAGCTAAAACAACATAATTCTTGGAATTTCATTAGGACAACTTAATTTTTCGTTAATTTTATGTTCAATCCACATTAATGTGTTAAAAGTGTTAAGTTAACTTAATTTGTGTTGGGACAACATGAATGAATTGTGTGGAACTCCGCATTTTTTACAGTGAGTGTTACTTCCAACTGTTATGTGCATGGCGCATCCGCTGTGCAACCCCCCTTAAGGATGGAGTCTGCTTTAGTTTTGCGAATCAGTGACTGCAGGAAAAAAGAACATTACGCTGGATCCCAACATTATCTGCACGAGAGCTAAAAAGCTTTATGCACCTTTTGATGACAGCAATGAATGTTTGCTCCTGACAACAGGTTTTGATCTTAGGTTTCATTTATTTTCTATGAAGGTTTGAACTTTGAGAGTGTTTAAACAAGCGAGAAAACTGTGAAAATGTTAATGCATGTCTGAGAATAGTGTATAAAGCGTGTAGTGAGCAGTGTTGCCAACCATTTTCAATGAAAAGGCGCTAAGCTCTGCCCAAAAAAGTTACATCAATTTGCATATCACTGACATCATCACGTTCTACCATTTCAGTTTGTTTAACAGTGTTGGTTAATTAAGAGGTTTTTATATTTGCACTACGCTTTATATTTTTATATATGCATGTCAATTTAATTGAATTTATTGCTGTTTGAATACAGTATATCAATGTAGATGTGTAGTGAATTTGAAGTAATCTCTCAGATGTAATAAGCTCAGACAAGTTCCGAAACTGTCACTAAAATATCTGTGATTGTGAACAAGAACAAAATAAACGGTCAAATTAAATTGTTAAAAGAAAGGAGAAGTAAATCGGTTTGACTGTACAATGGAAATTCCTCACGCTCGCGGTGCCGTCGGTATGCAGAGGAGAGATCTGCTCTCAGGCTGCAGGTGGGAGAGACTGCTGTATGAGGACTGGGCCGCCTGTCAGTGCTCTGAGAAAGGAAAGGGAATGACGGCATCACCCGCAGCTCATTGAGAAGAGTAAGAACGGTACACTATGGACACATGAGTGTCTACAAAACTCTCTAGCAACACACAAAAAGTCGTTAGATTTGTCACTAGTCATCTCTTTTGAAAATTTGTCGCTAAGGGGGTCTGAAAAGTTGCTAAATAAAGCGACAAAGTTGCTAAGTTGGCACCACTGGTAGTGAGGGGTTTTACAGCATTAAAACATCTACAATTGTAAAAAATAAAGCTGACTACTTTGCGGATTTCGCCTAGAGCAGATTATTTTTAGAACCTAACTCCCGTGAATAACGAGGGGCCACTGTATTCATTTCATAATTCAAAAAAAAAAACAAAAAAAAAACTGTTTCACAATTAGGGGTGGGCCGATAGACAATGCCATCGTCCATCGCCGATGGCCGATAGACATCACGATGCTGAGCCGGCATCGCCGATCCTCCGTACCGCCCCTGTCGCAAACCCACTCGTGAAAAATACACACTCAGGCCCTGTTTACACTAATACAGCGTAGTCTTAAAATGGCATTTTAGAACAAAAATGATCCACGTCCACGCTGGCGTTTCATCTAGCCTTTCTGAACAGCCCTCCGTCCGCTGAAAACACACATCACGTGACCAAACACCCACAGCCACACACACAAACTGTCATGCGCTTGTCTGAGCTCCAGAGAACAGTGCACGTTGGACAGTTTATCAAAGATGTACCGCTGGATCGCGTCTCACTATACAGTAGCTGTTAAACGTATTATTTAATTAATCTTGTCTCTATCTAATGACTCTTCGGTCTTTTGAATCTATTAGGTAACATGTCACAGCATCAGTACAGTGCTTCAATCTTTCGCTTTCAAGCTTGTACTTAATTATTTTAGCATAACCTTCAGATACTGTTGGTTGTGCACCTTTTTTACCAACCAAGTAAATAATTAATTCACCTCCGCCTATGAAGACGATGCCATCGTCCATTACGATGTTTCACATTGGACATCGCACGATGCTAAATTGGTCAACATCGCCCAACCCTATTCACAAAAAGTGTATTCAGATCTCTGAATAAATGACTGGTGAACAGCTATTTTAAGTGAATCAACAACATAATAAAATACAGTAGGTGTAGCCTGATTTCTGAATAAATAACAATTAACATGATGACATAAAAACTTGTTTGGTTAAAAGAGACTTTAAGCACAATAAGAATAGTCTGATTTCTAAACTAAATCACCCTTATGAATTTATTGAGTGAATTGAACACAGAGTTTGATTTAACCTGCAGAATTAAATGATCAATTCATGATGTGTAAGAAAATGATATGACTTTAGTCACTAATAATTTATAACGCATTACCACATTAAAAAGCATCCCTATACAGTCAATATCAATCATGGAATTACATTTTTTCTGCATTTATTAGTCATGAAAAGTCTGTGTAAACATATCTTCTTCAATATCTAGTGAATAATTGATTTATTATAAAAGGATCACATATCTGGCCAATTAATAGAGCTGTTAAGGTCTTTTTAATTTGATAAACAACATTCAACTGTGAGGAGACGCAAAACGATCAGAATTTGTAGAAATTAATATTTTAAGGATTAGCATTCACTGCAGCACTTCCATAACCCTTATCAGCCATTTATGAAGGAAGATTGATCTTGAATGCTCTCAACACAGCGTCTACAACCCTGAGCTGAGGTATTCAAGAAGCATGACTAAAGCAATCATTTATTAATTTGTCAAGGTAATATTTCTTCAGCTAACGATTCTCTGCAGATGGAGAAATAATACAGCTTATAAAACAACACTCAATTTGCATTCTAATGTGAAATGCAGTGTTCAGGGAGGTTGTTTTTATTTCTTACCATGTTGGCACCAAATAAAACCATGGTCATGCCAACTTGCTAATGTAAAAAAAAAAAAAAGCTTGCAATGATTCTTCTGCCTCTAAATGCTTCTGATTGGTCCACTGCTTTGACACTGACATTGATGAACAGCACTACATGTAAATTTGAAATGCTTTTAAAATGTGGCGCTCATCTGTATTCACAACATAGGATTCGGAAATCCATTGGAATTTGGGAGTCATTCATAAAATGTGTTTGAGAGATATGCAATTCATTAATGATTGGTGCCACGGCTTTATCTTGTGGTACAGAACAAAAAGTGGCACCTGGTATCAATGCTAAAGTCCACAATTGATCCGGTAAATCCAATAACATGCTGAAATGTTATCAAAATGTCAGATCCTGGAGACCTATTAGTTTGGGCCAAACCACAACATTAATCTTATAGCACTTACTATGCATTGAACTCCATCAAGTTATTGCCTGACTCGTCCAAGCTGGAGTTCAATGTGAAGTCAATTTGCTTTTCTTGAAGGAGATAAAAGATTCCATAGAGGTGGAGCCCAATTAGCCCTGAGGTTAACAATGTAAGAGTAACTAGCCTTTCTGCTAATGGCCCATTAGCACAGGAATTTGGCAAGAGTGTCTAGAATGTCTATAGGTGTCTTTGGGCTAATGCTGACAAAGACAGTTCTTACGTCAACAATTAAGGACAACTATTAAGCTGAAGAAAGGCCTGGAAACAAGTACATTTGAGACAATGTGCACGGATTGGCCATCATGGCCACATCACCACCTTGGTGTACATTATTTTCATATAATTTAATTATTTTTTACCTAAAAGATGACATTGGATGCCCATTTTACACAAGTTGATACGATTCTTTAGGCTCTTAATGAAAAGTCTATAACTTACTTTAGTTAGATTTCTCAGAGGTAGTGCAAAAACACACCCCTTTTACCCCATCAAAAAGAGATTGGTCCACAGTGAGCCATTTCGCTTCATATTTCTTTCAATTCTAATGAGCTGCTGGTCTCCCTACCCTCTCTGTGGATGCAATATCAGGATTACCAATCCATTCTTGAAGTGTTGTTAAGCAAAGCCAGCACTCAACCAAACCTCCTGGTTCTGCTGACATTGGTCTGAATGACTGACATAAAGGGGTATTTGAAGCGGTTTCCAGATTATGATGACAAAATGTGAGATAGCAACAGGCCATTTCCTGCTCATATAATTACTACATATCATTTATCATTGCTTGACATTGCATCCTGCCATTATCAATGTAATATATATTCAAACAAACATCTTTAATAAAAACTGACACCGGTGTATTTAACAAATGCTCAGCTGCAATTTCTGAGCTGGTTAATGTTTAAATTGACAACACGACACTGGCAAACACAGCTCTGAACATGAAGGATGAGGATCCGATTCAAAACACAAATGAACGAAAACTGCCATTTGCTAACTGTCGTCAAACGAAACAAAACAAAAATGGATTGTGTATAAATATGTATTTATACAGTATAAAAATAAAACTTTACATTATATATAAATAAAACCTTACAAATCATACAAATTGTGGGTACAGCTTGAATCCAGCTTTGTATTACCCAAGCTTGTAAACAGTCAGGTAAAAAAATGGTTTTTGCCCAGATATTCCCTTCATATACAGTATAGAAAGTTGGCCCATGGTAACCTTTGAATTGGCCTACCATGCCATCTGAGAAGAGAGGGAGAATAATGGGAATGGTTTGGAGATTGTATGTAACCTTTTATTTCTTTGTTTTATTGTTCAGCTACAAAAAAAGCAAACTGAAATGAAATGCTTCAATTTAAATTCATTCATTCATTCATTTTCTTGTCGGCTTTGTCCCTTGCGGGGTCGCCACAGTGGAATGAACCACCAACTTATCCAGCACGATTTTTTACACAGCGGATGCCCTTCCAGCCGCAACCCATCTCTGGGAATTTCCACACACACACATTCACACTCATACACTATGGACAATTTAGCTTACCCAATTCACCTGTACTGCATGTCTTTGGACTGTGGGGGAAACCGGAGCACCCGGAGGAAACCCACGCGAACGCAGGGAGAACATGCAAACTCCACACAGAAACGCCAACTGATCCAGCCCAGCCGAGGTTCGAACCTGCGACCCAGCAACGTTCTTGCTATGAGGCAACAGCACTACCTACTGCGCCACTGCGTTGCCCTCAATTTAAATTGTATAAATTAATTAAATTAGTTAATCAGACGGATAAAAGACAATGCAGAGATTTTGGTGAGTGAATCAAGGCAAGAGCAGACTGTTACAAATGTGATTTTTTTTTTTTAATTAAAAGTTATACTGCATTAGTTAATACAATTCAAAGTTATGTTTTCTATTTATCAATATTATGAATTTAATTAGGAAATTACCCATGGCAACTTTAATGTAAAATAGTTAGAGAGGTATATTTGTCTTCGGCCCATGGCTCTCAATGATATTTGGTTTTTGGCCCTTCATACAAAAAAGTTTGGGCACCCCTGGCACCTGTGAGTCTCTAAATGTACACCCGGTACAGCAAATTGCATACCAAAATTGCAGAGAAAATAAGGCACCAACATTAGCCGCTTTGATATTTGCTTACAAAAAAGAGGTGGAACAAGTTCAAAGTTTACTCTTATGTGACATTTAAAGTTACCATGAGGTCAAAATGAACACTATTTACTTTGCTATAGCACATTACTTTTTATACATTTATATATGAACCATTTATACATTTTGTTTGCTTTTTTACTAAATAAAAGCTTAGTTAATTTTAATAAGCATAATACTTATCTAAGGAGAAACGGCATACGATTTTTTCTCAGGTATCTCCACTCTGTAACAGGTGTAACCCACTTAATATGGTAGTGTCCTAATTTACAAGAATTTTGAGAAAATCTATCTATCCATCCATCCATCCGTCCGTCCATAAATGTTACTTTCAGAACCAGAAAGTCTCCCATCCATACAGTGCATGGTACTGTGCACTCAAAGACAACACTCTACTAGCTGTTCTTTTCCACCTTAGAATGGTACAGCCTTTTCACAATCTGGCTCACTCAAATTACTACAAAATTTAAACGTATTGCGTTTGCAATTTCATTTCGACAATAAGCTCTAAAAGAAAAACCTGCACATTAAATTTAGTTCTGTAACATGATGCAACTTCACCACACTGCTACAAATAGTACTGATTGATCATGCACTTTGTAAATTTGTGCAAAAACTGAAATATTAAGTATATTATCAACCAGGTGGTGCTATACTAGAAAAACAACAGATTTTTAAAGAAGAGGCTGATGAAACCTTATGAGATCTCTATGTAATAGCAATTGAGTTTATGTGGGGGAAGAATGTCAGCTCACCTGATGCAATGTCCACACGCATGTTTTTCTGCTGGGTGACGTTAATGTGTGCTGTGACTTTTCCATCGTTTAGAGCCAATTCCAGCATACCGTCTGCCAAGGAGCTAAACAGGAGCAGGCCGCTGGGGTTCCAGGTACGAAACTGGAATCCAACAGAAACCATATTGTGGTCCCTCCTCCCTGGCAACTGAAGAAAGCTGGTGCCATTGAAGAAGACGGGAAACGTGTGTGTGTCCACACAGGAGAATGTCAAGTTGCGCTGAAATGAGACATGATACAATACAGTTAAAAGTCATTCATGTACAGTTATGCACTATGAAAACTACTTAGACGGTTAGCATAAAACAGAGGTTGCAATATACTGCAACTTCTGGTTTATATATACAGTGCATCTGGAAAGTATTCATAGCGCTTCACTTTTTCCACATTTTTTAATGTTACAGCCTTATTCCAAAATGGATAAAAATAATTTATTTCCTCAAAATTCTACACACAATACCCCATAATGACAATGGGAAAAAAGAGTTTTTGAAATTGTTGCAAACTTATAAAAAAATTTAAAAAGCTGAAAAATCACATGTACATAAGTATTCACAGCCTATCCTAAATACTTTGTTGATGCACCTTTGGCAGCAATTACAGCCTTAAGTCTTTTTCAATATGATGCCAAAAGCTTGGCACGCCTGTCTTTGGGAACTTTTGGCCATTCCTCTTTGCAGTTCCTCTCAAGCTCTATCAGGTTGGATTTTCAGATCTCTCCAGAGATGTTCAATAGGATTTAGGTCTGGGCTCTGGCTGGGCCACTTAAGGACATTCACTCCAAGCCACTCCATTGATATTTTGGCGGTGTGCTTTTGGTCATTGTCTTGCTGGAAGATGAACCGTCACCCCAGTCTGAGGTAAGAGCACTCTGAAGCAGGTTTTCATTCAGGATGTCTCTGTACATTGCTGCATTCATCTTTCCCTCTATCCTGACTAGTCTTCCAGTTTCTGCTGCTGAAAAATATCCCAACAGCATGATGCTGCCACTACCATGCTTCACTGTAGGGATGGTATTAGCCTGGTGATGAGCGGTGCCTGGTTTTCTCTAAACGTAACGCCTGGTATTCACTCCAAAGAGTTCAATTTTAGTCTCATCAGACCAGAGAGTTTTATTTCTTATTGTCTGAGAGTCTTTCAGATGCATTTTGGCAAATTCCAGACCAGCTGCTATGTGCTCTTTACTAAGGAGTGGCTTCCGTCTGGCCACTCTACCATTCAGATACTGATTGGTGGATTGCTGCACAGAAGGTTGTCCTTCTGTAAGGTTCTCCTCTCTCCACAGAAAAACTGGAGCTCAGACAGAGTGACCATTGGGTTGTTGATCACCTCCCTGACTAAGGCCCTTCTCCCCCGATCACTCAGCTTAGATGGCCGGCCAGCTCTAGGAAGAGTCCTGGTGGTTCCAAACATCTTTCACTTATGGATGATGGAGGCCACTGTGCTCATTGAAACTTTCAGTGCAGCAGAAATTTTTCTGTAACCTTCCCCAGCCTTGTGCCTTGGGACAATCCTTTCTCAGAGGTCAACAGACAATTCCTTTGTCTTCATGTTTGGTTTGTGCTTTGACATGCACTGTCAACCCTGGGACCTTATAAAGACAGGTGTAAGCCTTTTCAAATCATGTCCAATCAACTGAGGCCCCGTTTACACTAGTACAGTTTAGTTTTAAAACGGCGTTTTAGAATGAAAACGATCCGCGTCCACACTAGCGTTTTACCCAGCGTTTCTGAACAGCTCTCTGTCTACATTAAAACGGTGAAAACGCACATCACGTGATCACACACACACTCTCTGGCATGCACTGCAGCGTGCTTTGAGCGCATACCTATATGAGAGCTGTCCTCGTCGGACTGTTCATCAAGGATCTGGATCTAATCTCACTATATTTGTTAAACGTGATATTTAATTAATCTTGTTGTCTATATCCAACTACATATTCCCCGACTTTGGTCTTTTGAATCTATTACTTGTGCTCAGGTAACGTGTTTTGGCTGAGCGCAAAGATAGATTAATATCTTAATTAATATAACCGCAGACACCGATTCTGCACATCTGACTGATTGCTTGCTTTTATTTTCTTTATTGTATAAACTTATTGTGCGTTATACTTTTATAATGGCCATTATTAATTATTAAAACTGATATTCAGCAAAAGAGGTGCTATGTTTCGTATTTTCAATGAAAATGAAAGGAGGCAGTAATGTTATAGGCTCCGTTTTGTTATAAATATGCATGAAGATGACGCTCATATTATGAAGCCACTTGACGCCTCAACATTTTTGATGTCTGTTAAGTTGCTAATAATATCAAAAGGAAAATAGGTAGTTCCTCACATCATGTTTTCATTTTATTGTTAAGATAGTGAAACAGCATAGTGAAACAACGTAGCCAGGGTGATGTGAATGACTTTATAAAGTACACACTCGGGAGTTTGTTTTCCTTATCAATTTGCGAAGTCTGAACTTACAAGGAGAGGATGCAGGACTGAACTGTGTGTAGACTACTTAATATTGAGGAAAAAGCCCCAATCAGATAGGCGAATGTCTGCAGCCCCGTCTCCGTTTTCAGATGTCTCCGTTTTCCCCCATCCACACTGAGATGGAGCAGCAGCGTTTTAGAACGAAACTCTCCAGCGTTTCCAAAACGCTCAGTTTTCGGGGCTCGAAAACTCCGGCGTTGTGTGGACAGATGGCGTAACTGTAGCAAAACTTATGCGTTTTAAAATGAAAACGCATTAGTGTAAACGGGGCCTGAATTTACCACAGGTAAAACATCTCAAGAATGATCAGTGGAAACAGAATGTACCTGAGCTCAATTTAGAGCTTAACGACAAAGGCTGTGAATACTTATGCACATGCGATTTTTCAGGTTTTTCATTTTTAATAAATTTGCAACAATTTCAAAAAATCTTTTTTTAAATTGTCATTATGGGGTATTGTGTGTAAATTTGAGGAAATAAATGAATTTAATCCATTTTGGAATAAGGCTGTAACATAAAAAATGTGGGAAAAGTGAAGCGCTATGAATACTTTCCAGATGCACTGTATTATTGAAACAGCAATAAATATAGAATGAGACTTTTTTTTTGCCCATTGAGATTGTGGTTTTCTATTGATTGATGGTATGTGATGGATAGGTTGTTGAAATAACTTGTTTTAATTAACGATTACAACGGTACATAGTATAAAAAATAAATGAATACAAATTGAAAGGACAACAATTTGCAATAAACAATACATTATTCTATGACGAAAAACACTAGTTGTTCATTTTACATTTATGGAGTGTTTTATTATTTATTAATTTTTTTTTAGAGGGAAGAGTGTTTCTACAGGTGGTTTGTCAACCACATAATTTAATGCTTGAAAAAGCTAGCTGATCTTGCAACGTGGCCAAGATGGTTGATAAAACCTGTTCAAAGCAGTTAAACCCAGCAGATAACTCCTGTTCTTTGCAAGGTTTGTGCAAAATAGATGCCTATTGTACAGCAGCAAATTTGATGCAACACACTGTATATTATATTTCTCACATTCAACATCTTTATTACAGAGCTGCAAATAAAGTGACTACAAAATAAACCTGTGTCTGAAATGGTTGAGGACCTTTCATGTGGAACACGGGCTTAAAGAAAGATCTCTCAAACTGCTGTTACAGCAAGTTCCCTACCAAACTGCAGATTTCTGAAGCTGGAAAAGGGGCACGGGAAAGCAACGATGAGGGCTTTTATTCATGACTCTCCAGCTCCGCGTCCTTCTAAATGGTAATTCTGAGGCCCCAAATGCACTTCAGCCTTATTTCAAATATAGAGAACTTAATCAGTCTCATCACAATGAAATAGAAAAGTGCACTCAGCCTTTCTCAGCGCTTCATAAGAGAACCTCCGCCCATGTGATGTGTTTTATCAACCTTGAATATAATCCTTCAGACATGAATAACAATTCAAAGGCTGTCTATGGTGGACACATGTCAGGTTTGGAAAGGAGGAGAATCACACTATTTTTACAGCTATAAAAAGGATAGTTTGGGTAAAAATGAGAATTCTGTCACCATTTACTCATTGTCGTCGGGTTCCAAATCAATGTGACTTTTTATTTTGGGGAATACACTAAAAAGAGAAAATATTTAGGAAAATGTCTAAATCAGGCATCCTCGAATAGCAAACCACAATCCAGTTCCTGATTCCAAAATAAGTCTATGAGACATACTGTCAAAAGTATTGTGGCATCATTTTACTGATTCTAAACATGTCAAAACAACACAGTAGTCCAAACCACAAGCGCTGAGGGTCGTTTTTGGTAAGGATTTTTGGTGCCATCTCTTCTATTTTTTATATCTAGGGCATTTCAGCTTTACGTGTGTTGCTTCCTTCCAACAAGGACCAAAAATGCGTGATTTGTTTTAAAAAACAGTAACAAACTTAGTGAAAAAAACGAAAAAAAGATTGATACTTTCAATAAAATGCATCAGAATTAGGGCTGAAAATCTGACATTGTGATATTTTGATCACAATAGTCTCCTATATTAGTTGCATTATGAATCTAATGATTTGAATAGCTCTATTTGGAAAAAATATAAATTTAGATCAATTGGGATAATCAAGTTTTTTTCTATGCAGTGCGTGTACACCAATGATAATTAATTACAAGCATATATAGATACAATAGAGCAAAGATAACAGTTCAATAAACAGTGCTATGGTTTTCTGAACAGTTCAACAGTATTCAGGTACAGAAATGGAACAATCAAGTGTAAAATAACATGGTCATTGCGATATCAATGCTCAAATGATATATTGTTTAGCCCTAAATTACCTTTTTGTCTTCATACATGGGTTTTTAAATAAGCTGTGACAGGATGCTTAGCAGTGTTAATTAGCATGAGAAGACCATTTCATAAAACACAATGTTGGCAAAAGGTATTTATAGATGACAATATAAGTGTTTGATTATAATGTTAATAAGTTATAATTTTGTTTTTTTAATCTAATGCCTACTTATTTAAAGCAAAATACTTTTTAAAAATCCACACTTCAAGAGCAAAACCTTGAATCCCTGTAAAATATTGTCACATGGCTTTCTGACCTATCTAAATGTAAAACTTTTAATAGCCTGATCAAATTTCTTATCTTTTAATATTCATATCCACTTGGACTCAACTGATGAGATATTTTATCACAGCTCTGGCTCTCAGAGCCCAATATATTAATCTCTGATGACTATTTTGACTTTTTTTCTCTTCTCTTCAGAAAGTACTACTGCTACTGCTCAGATAGAAATGTATAACCATTCCAAAAAAAAATTGGATATTTAACTGAATACACCTGGTCTAATTGGGTCAGTATTAGTGTTGGGTATCATTTGGGGTTATTTACCGGTGCTAAATTAATACTTTTAAAATGGTACCGGTGCCAAAACGGTGGCTGAATTAATACTTTTGAGCCACAAAGATATGCTGGCTGAATCTAGAAAAACAGAAGAAGATGCAGAAGATGATTGTCTTCAGAAACATTTTTTTGTTGTGCTGGTTGAAAGTCTCTTCACAGGCCAATAGTAATGATTAAAAGTAAATAATCTAAATGTATTTATATGTATTTTTATATTCTGGGTAAGGCATAAGACTAAAAAATGTTCATCCAATTAAATATTGTAGGCCCGATAATTCCCATAATTCTGATAAGTAGCCAAAACTGTCGGTCAGCAAATGTAGATTTGAACAACTGCGCTTCTGTTCACACAGATCCACAGATGCGCGTTCACATGGGCCACGGTGAGATGGACTAAAAACAAATGCTGAAACAAAACTTTTTAAAATCTTTTTAAAATGTAAAAAAAAGTTGAGTTACTTTTGCATGCTGGAGGACGGACGACACCATGGCTAAAGAATTTCTTTTAGACAGGTAATGTCATGTTTTAAAAAATTTTTGTCATGCAAATCTTATGTAGATTGTGTTGTTATGAATGGGTATATGAACGAAAGTATTGTTCAGTCACTGAAATCTTCTGGCGAAAGATTGATGTGACTATTTTCAATTTTAAAGGGGCCTTTTACAGCATGGATAATGTAGATTTTTATTTAGTTTAACAACAAAACATACTGTAAGTAAATAGCGCTATTCTGCCTAGCCTGCTTTACTGAGGTGAAGTTGGTTTTATATTCACATCATATTGGTTCATTTTTGAACAATGACAACCTGTGATGCGCTTTCTATATTGTTTACCATGCTACTTTGAATATTTGGTCTGAAATAGCATGCAAGTATGGCTAAGTAATAAGTGTAAATCCTGCATCCCGCCGGCCAAACACTAAGCATCCAATAGTCGCTTTAGGACAAAGTGTGTGAGAGAGTGAGACTGATGAGAGAGTGATGACAAGTTTTGCTTGCAAACAACATAACTGAAAATGTGCTAGATATAATACAGTTTTTTTGTTGGGAACTGTCGTATTATAAAGTACTATAAAATTTTTAAAAACTGGCGAATGACATGATCTAGTGGGTAAATTACAAGCATAGATAAATAAAATATGGTAAAGACAAAAGTGAATGTTAGTTTTCATGTATTCATTATTTAGGTACAGATATTGAATAATCAACACTGCATAGTCTTCACTGTATATTATTTAATCTTTATTAAAGTTACAAAAAATTTCTTGTGGCCGGATGTTTTAAAATTTAAAATATTAAAATGTTCACACAGTCACAGGCCTTAAAGTTTACTTTACAAAGTCACCGTTTACTCAAAGATTAAATTGTACTCACTATTTACTCACACTTCACTTGTTTCAATAGGAGTTATTAAATTATATTCTTTTTATGTTCATTTAAAAAAAGAAAACTCAAAGTTTGAAACAAGTGAAGGGTGTAATGAAAATGGTAAGTAAATTTTGGGTGAACTATCTCTTTAAAAATGCATGTAGATGATAAACTTTTACTCCATTATGATGATGAAATCTATATTAAACTATAATCCCAACATTGCATCTCCTGTGATGTGACTATTGCAGATGCACACATTGTGATATCGATGCTGAAATGATATATTGTGAGCCCTAACTTGAATATAGGTTACTTGTCTTTACTTTTTTTCTGTCCTTGGCCAAAAACTTGCTCTCACATTGTTAGTGCTGTGTAAGCATGATTGAAATCAATACATAAACAAATGTAAACAAAATAGATTGTTGAGTGTTCTATGATATACTGTAATAATTTTTTTTTAAGTTTTATAAAGTTTTTCTTAATATTTACCATGTATATGTAGACATTACATGAAACATTACGTAATGAAAATGTACTTGAAAGTTCTGGAAAAGTCATGGAATTTTAGTAGTAAAAAAATGTGTATGAACCCTGGAATCCAGGATAAAATTGTGTAGTTTAAACCTGACAATAATGGTTTGGAATGACATGCACAAACACGATTGGTTTATTTGCCAAAATCCAATCTCCCTAACAAAAAATATGTGAATCTAATTGAAACAAATTTAGATTTGACACTGCTTGCTTGATGTTCTGTGACACGATGTGCTAGCGTAACTCTACAACAGAGATAAAGACTGCAATTTTCATCAGAAAAGACAGTGTATCTCTTTTTGTTTACGGTTCCATTAATGAAGCGCAGAACACTGATACGCGTATTGGATATGATGTGCAATTAAAGCATTCTTTGTAATATCACAGTCGGTGGAAATTAGATTATTATCAGCGCTGACAACAGTCATCAAATCGGTGTAGATGATTAACATTCCCATCAGCTTGTTGAAACAAATGAAACGGATCCTTACAGCATAGATATGAGGTTGAAAATGCGAGCTCCATCAATATCACATTCTGAAGCGTCAACCTTGCTCAGCTCTTCATGGTCACACACCTCCACAAAACCCTCCAGGCGAAAACAACCCACCCAAACATGTTAAATATGCACTCAACTGTCATGAACAGGAAACGTATGCGCTCAATACATGCAGTTGATTGTCAAGGGAATACACTCACAAAGCTAGACGTGTCCAGTTTCTTTCTTCTGGCCAGGTCAGTGATGTTTTCTCCATTGTAGTTGATGCTTTCCATGCAGCCTTTGAAGTTTCTTCTTCCTCCTATGACTGGCTTTCCGGAATACGGCATTCCTCCAAAAGTCAGCTAAATGGAGCAATGAGACATGAGCCAGATAAAAATAGACAAAGCATTACAATAAAGCATTACAACCTAAGAACAATGCATAAAGGGAGTGGGGTAAGATGTGTCAGCGGTTAAGCGGAGTCGCCTCCTTAATCTACTAAACTGTGTTAAATGTCCCCGTGTTAGAAATGCATATGAGACAAGTGATAAGCCGTGTTTATGCTAAAAATGCGTTTTGTATGTCAGAGAGAATTTTCCACATGTCGGATAAAATGAGTTTTGTGTCAAAGCAAATGAATGCAGGTCTACGCTGTTATATGTGATATACATATATCATGCATGGTGGTAAACTGCCAGAGTAAAATGTCATGTGAATTAGTCAGTTGAAGATTAGACACTAATTTGGTCACACTTTGCTTCAAAGTAACTATTTTGGGAAAATAAATAAACAAATAAATAAATAAATAAAGCTCATAGTGCAAGTTATATACAGTGTGTTTTAAAAACATGGTTTCAAGCATCACAATATATCTGAGTGTCAATGGACAAACCTAAAGCAAAAGCATTTCTTATACTGTTGTACAAAAATAGTTGTTATCATTATCATTATCTTTATATTTTTATTTATTTGTGTTTATTTTATTATTTTTATTTATTATTTTTTAAAAATGTCTTAAATCTTTATCTTTTTTTCAGTATACATTTTATTGGTAACACTTTATTTTAATGATCCATTTGAGTATTAGACTGTCTGCTTAATATCTGTTGATACTGCTGCTAAACAGACATTTAACTGACTATAAGAAACGTTGCAAGTACATATTAACTTACACTAACCCTTACCCCAACCTAACAGTCTACTTATGATCTAATGAGAATTAGTTGGCATGTAGATGCAATGTAACAAATTCAACAAAAGGACCAAAATATAGTGTGACCATTTTATTTTCTTAAACTTATTTACTTTGTATATAATGTATATTTACCTGTTAACTTAATTCTTTTACTGACCTATTCTTGTTTTCTTTGTATGTGTTGTATATTTGCTTTGGCAATACTGTGTAAGTCATGCCAATAAAGCTAATTTGATTTTGAATTATATATATATATATATATATATATATATATATATATATATATATATATATATATATATATATATATATATATATATATATATATATATATATATATATATATACACACAAACACACTACCGGTCAAAAGTTTGGGGTCAGTTTTTTTATTATTAATTTTATTTAATAATTTAAATAAAATTATTTGGTTAATCAAGGCGGCATTTATTAAATGTAAAAGAAAAATGTTAAATACTTATTTATTAAATATTTATTTATTACTTATTGTATGTAGTTTCAAATCAAATTATTACTCGAGTCATTAATGCTGTTATTACTATTACATTAATTATAATAATAATAATAATAATAATATTACTAATAATAACAATAATAATAAGACTGGAGTAATGAAGTTGAAAATTCACCTTTAAATTCCCTGGAATAAATTAAATTATAAACTATTTTTGAACAGTTATTTAATTGTGCAATAACATTTCACAATTTGTACTGTGTTCCCAGAGATGGGTTGCGGCTGGAGGGGCATCCGCTGCGTAAAATCGTGCTGGATAAGTTGGCGGTTCATTCCGCTGTGGCGACCCCGCAAGGGACAAAGCCGACAAGAAAATGAATGAATGAATGAATTTGTACTGTATTTTTGATTAAATAAATGTAGCCTTGTACCTACGGACCCCAAACTTTTGACCGGTAGTGTGTGTGTGTGTGTGTGTGTGTGTGTGTGTGTGTGTGTGTGTGTGTATATATATATATATATATATATATATGTATATGTATGTTTTTTTTTTCCTCATACACTTATGAAACACACTGTATATCACTTGCACTATGAAATTTATCATTGTATACAATATAAGATGTTATCACCTAAATTACATTTTATCCATTGATTTACAGATGACACACATCAAACCATCTATTAGTATTTCAATAGAACAAGACGTGTTTAATGAGATATTAAAATACTGTATTTAAGGATCACTGCACCCAGAATATTTTTAATTTCAGTTTTAAATTTAAATTTTCTTTTGCCATTATTCTTCATGCTATTCGGTTTTGCCCATTCATCAGCCAGAAGTTTAAATAATCTAAAATACTAAAATGCACTGTACTAACATTTTAAAATAAGCTTGTAGTTCGTTTTTTTTTATATAAATATTGTTTTTACATGCTGTATATACAGTATGTGTGTATATATATATATATATATATATATATATATATATATATATATATATATATATATATATATATATATATATATATATATATATATATATATATATATAGTCATGCTGAATGACAATAGAATAGTTTTTTTTTAAATAATAAAATAAACCTTTTACTTGCATTCATATTTTTTATGTATATACAATCTTTTTTGTGTGTGTGTGTGTTCAGTTTATTTTGATGCTCATGCTGGTTCATGAAAATGTAAATGTGAAGCAAAACAAGAATTCATAATTGACTGCATTGCTAAACAATTATTTATTCAATACACGTTATTCAGTAGATTTTATTAAGTGTTGATACTCATATTTTTATTTTGAAATGTAAATCATTCAGATATTCACCCATGATTTAAGTCCCTTCTTACCAAGATATGACAGATTTTTTTATTTTTATCTTGCCGATGTTTACATTCAGCAGACAGTGCTCTTTTTAATTCAACTATAATAAGATGACAAACTATAATTTAGTGTTTATTATTTATTTATTTATTATCAAATATTATTATTGTTTTATCATTATTATTATTATTATTATTATTATTATTGTTGTTGTTGTTGTTGTTGTTGTTATTATCACTGGGAAATATAAAGTGGCACATTTTGCCCAAAACTAAACTGCATACCTGTATGAGTAAAAAGAGAGCTTTAAATAATATGTGATGCATATCCTGTAAACACACAACCTGCTGTTTCAGCTGCAAAATCTTCAACTTGTGACAACTGAGTAAAATGACATATATTTTATTAAATCAGAAAATATCTAGCTTTTGAAATATGCTTATTAAGCACTATTATTCATGCAACGTCAAACTGAGCGCCAGAAAGGAGCACTAGAGCTTTCAGCACAACAGTCGATAAATGCAATTGTTTGTAAATGCTTTCTGTGCTCTGGCAGAAAACGACTCGCCGCTTTGGATCTGTTCTCAGCTCAATTAATCAGACACTTTCACTTTAATTGGGGTCAATTTGTCTCAGACCAACTGAGCTGTAACCAGCCCTGTAGCATCCAGTGGCTCCAGGAGTGTCTGAGCTCAATTGAATAGACAAGCGTTAGCTTTCCAACCATATTCTTTATGCCACCGAAAATCAATTTCCAATACATTCCTCCTCATTTCGGTTTAATTGCATTAATATCCTGCTACACATCATTAGAATGGATAAACCTGGCGGACTCAGGTGATCTGTGGTGAAAAAAATGACAAGGGACACAAATCTCCCTGCAAACAAAGTTTATGGCAGAGTGAACCTTACTAGGATGAAACGTCTAGGTGTGACAACACAGCTTTATTGACGGCTGCAGTTTGATTGGAGACCTATACAGAAATCCTTTAAGGATTTGAAGATAATTACAGACCTTCTATCTTGAGACTGTTAGCAGCCTGTGTAGGATTGAAATAAGATCTGGTGTAAAACTGGACTTATCGTGCTGAAAATCGAGCTTACACCAGCATATGTTGTGTTAATGATGCTGGAGTTCTTTTTCTCCAAATCAGGCTTTTTGGCTAATTTAAAATGGATCAGGACAGAAATGTAAACCTTTGATTCACACTGTAAAAAAAAATATGTTAATTAACAGTTTCCGCGTTTTTTGAGTTTATGATTTTATTTATGATTCTGAATTACATTATGGGTCCTTGATCTCTGCTTTGTTGACTTTTGATGTTAAATTTTTTAACTCTGCAGTTTAATAGTGACTTTTATTGATTGTCAGTAGCTTCAAACAGTATTTTGTATAAAAAAAAATAAGATTTTTGTTGAATAATTTACAATACTAACTCAGACAATATATTAGTTCAAACTATTTAAAATGTCAATAAATGTAATTTTTTAACCTTATAAATTGTTGAAGGAGAGATCAAGGTCTTGAAATGCAATTTAAAAGCATAAATAAACAGGAAAAAATGAATCAAAATACAGAAAACTATTTATTTATGTATATTTTCTACAGTTTGTGTTTTTTATGACAAAAATAAAATGAAAAAATAAAATGAAATGAAATGAAATGAAAAAGGGAAATAAAATGAAAAAAATAAAATAAAACAAATGAAATAAAATAAAACAAAATGAAAAAATGAAAAAAAAATATAATAAAATAAAATAAAATGAAAAAAAATGTAAACAAAATTTTAATTAATTGAGAAAATTAAATAAAATAAAATAAAATAATGATTTCAGTCAAATCAAGTCAGGCAAGATTTTCACAGAACAGTATTTCCACTCAAATACGGTAGGCTGGTTTCTATTACTGTTTTGTTTTTTTTTGTCTTTAATTGCTGAGATTGAAAAGTTATTTTAAAAACTATTGTGAAATGACTGTTTCCGCTAAACCATTTTTTCTTACAATTCTTCAGAAATGATTCTTTTGTTTAAGTATTAATATTTTAATGTTTTTTAATGTTTAGACCAATCAGAATAGGTACAGTTTATCCTAATCATCCCATTAAAACAAGTGTATGCACTCTGCCTCATAATTCATTGTGTGCCTTCTTGAGCACCAGCAGATGAATTTGCTTGTTAAAGACTTTTTTCTTTAAGAAATACTGGGCAAAATCATTGTAGTGAAAAAAAAATATGGAGAGGAAAATTTATGTTGATTTAAATAACATAATACCACAAAACCAGCACTAACTATAAATATTTGAAACTATTGGAAATAGGAATATAGAAATCTCGCACTGTCATATCATCCATATCTATGAAATTAATAATTTCTAAGGAAGATACAGAAAAAGAACAAATTTTGGAGCATTACGTCCTGAGCTGTAGTATCCCATAATGCACCTGCTTGTTAAATGAAGTTCAGAGCAATAAATCATTCAGTTTCTCAGTCGTACCTCATAGTCCAGGTCAAGGTGGTCAAACTCCCCGTTGGTGCGGAAGTGCTGAGTGTGCTGATCAAGGGTGAAATTGACATTTCTCCTGTAGCGCTCAATTACTACAGAATGCCAATGATGATCGTCCAGCAGACTGCCGCTGGTCACTGATGTATGGCCCAGGATGGAGCCGTGCTGATTGCTTCCTGCAGTTTATTAGACATAGGAGACAATCATTAATATCAGACACACCATATCTTCACCTTCATTGCAAAATGCGTATTGATGGGAAGAACTTCTGAGAACGTCTTTGTGGAGGATATGAAATGTTTATGTCCCGATGATACACATGCTAATGGCTTTTGTGTTTTACAGTCTATCAGTACTTCTTGTCCCTGCAGCTAGGTTTTCCTGCAATGCGGGTCTATGATATTAAATTAATAATTTGCGCAAAAGTGAATGTCCTGTTTTTGGTGAGTCATGCTGTTTTGAAGTTCTTTATTCTGTACAACATTCTATGGAAATCAGTGGGTTTTCTTTTAAAAAAACTTACCTAAACTACTGTATAAGGTGAAAAAATATATATAATAATTAAAATATTCTTCTTGTGGATTCTACAAAAGAAAGTATGAAATAAATGGGTTGGTAAGATTACAAATATTTATTTATTGTTTGGCTTTTTGTTGTTGCTGAAAACAGTATCTTGTGCTCACAAAGGATGCATTTATTTAATCTTTAAATCATAAAGTAATACAGTGGGAAATGACTAAATTCTAACTATTTGATTATATTTTAAAATAATTATAAAAAGCATTTGTCTGAAACAGAAACATCTGTAACTGTTAAATGTTTCAAAACAAAACAAGGTTAGCAAAAGTAATCTAAAAAAAATGAAGTAAAATAAAATAATAATAAAACTAAATTAAATTAAATGTAAAAAGTAAAGTACAGTAAAGTACAGCAAAATAAAGCAAAGCAAAGAAAAGTAGACTACACATTAGAGGTCTGTATTCATGTGGCTGTAGCGTGGGACCCGACCAGATTTCTCGCGGTTTATTTCAAGTTTCCGTATAAAATGCGGTAGCGGTCTGGTTTAATTTGAACGGGAGCAGGCGGGCTAACAATACGGGGTTTCCAAGGCCCGACATTATTTCAGAACAGCATATCTGTGATTTCATCATGCTTATTGAGCACCGGTACAGCCAGTGCTCACGACTGTTACACATGCTGAACGCATGACCACTGTTTTCTGCACATGCTTTTTTTCGCACAGTCTGTGCGTGCATCATCTGCATGCCGGTCCTCAGAGCTGGATTTACCAACATAGAATAGCAAAGTGAAGATTTGTCTTTCAGCTTGCATTAAAAAAGGTCAGTTTACAGTTAGGAAAGTCTTTTTCATGTGTCATAGACTTAAATGAAAAAAGAAATTTACCCTTTGCGTGATGTGATAATACCTCAAAGTTTTATCCTTTAGCAGTCACAAGACTGGAACCTCAGCAATAAGGCACTCATGTCTCATCACAAAGGGGCAAACAAAACTGACATTTAGGCCCAATCCCAATTCTACCCCGACCCCTCATTTTGCGCGTTCACGTGAAGGGGTAGGGGTGTCTCAATGCTCTTTAGAATGGCGTAGGGTTAAGGGGAACGACTAGATACCCCATCAAATGGAGATTTTTCAGGACCACACTTAAAACCAAGGGGTATGAAACTTTCCCAGAATACACCATCTACAACAGCAGAATGGCTACACCCGGAAGTCAGGAGATGCACAAATTAATATTTTTTGTTGTCATTATTACAAATTCTTACAACAAACAAGCATATGTTTTAATACATTCATAAAACCGTTCGTGTTTTACCGTCATGGTTTAAAAAAAGCTAAAATATAAACCCCTAAATTTTGCTATCTTTAACCCCTAATAATAACTCCTGTACAGCAGTCCCACAACATTCGGTCACTCGATGATACTCAAATACCCTGTCAGAAAAGTCTAGTGGCTGGGAATGTCCTTTTTACAGTGTCTGGTATAATGTTAATGTTTTTTTTTGTGTGATTACACAGATGAATATGGCCACATGTGTAAATACACAGTACAGTTATGAGCTTATTGCCACATTATATGATTATGATAAAATGGTATCATTGCATTTGGTGATTTCCTGAAGATAAACACCTAAAAATAACGCAACTGGAATAACTACAGCAGTTGCGATCGTTGATCTCAAGAGATCAGCAAGAGATCGTGGTGACATATGATGTTGTGTGCAGGTGTTGTATTGCTGTCCCATTTCTTAGGGGGAACATTTTGAAGCCCTTCCCCTTCACACTCTGTTTCAAGGGCCAAGGGGAAGGGGTAGGGGTACAAAAATAGAATTGGGATTGGGCCTTAGCCTAAAATCCTTGCAAAACCTACAGTTTTATCTGTTATCTCTCTCTTTTGGTAGTACCCAATTTAAATGTGAGTTTTTGGAAACCAGATCTAAATTTAGCGGGAACTGTTGGGTCAGGGAAAAAATTATTCTAAGCAGGCAGTGGGTGAACAAAGACGGAATATACAGCGGGAGCGGAATAAAACCTGGCGGGAGTGAGGCTAAAAAATGAGTCCCACACAGACCTCTACCAAGTGCCGACAAATTTACTGGCCTTGTATGAAAGCATTTTTTATATCCTTTTGAATGGTTGTCATTTTACATCAAGCAAATCTTCTCCAAAACACCTTTTCTATTTTAATATATTGATAATGTCTTGTAAAGTCATATAGCTAAAATATATATATTTTTTGACTGTAAATATCACTTTAAATGTCAATGATTCATCTAAATCATAAAATCTATCAAGGTCAAACTACATAACAGCCAATAAATAAGACAAAGACATACCTATAATACAGTATCAATGACAAAATGAACACAAAAGCAGTATAACACACTCTTAAAAATAAAGGTTCCACCATGATAGCATAGAACAGCGGTGCCCAAACTCGGTCCTGGAGGGCCGGTGTCCTGCATAGTTTAGCTCCAACGTGCCTCAACACACCTGCCTGGAAGTTTCTAGTATTCATTGGTTTCATGTGACCTCACACAGTGGTGCGGCCACCATTTTTGTAACCAAACTGTACTATGCTGTCAATCTGCTGTGATGCTGAAATAGCTGAATTATGTTATGGTGCTTCAGTAGCCCTAACTACTTTTCATTAAATATATCTTACACTTATTTGCTCGACCTAAAAAGATGGAGTAGTTGTGGGGTTTTCACTGTCATAAAAAAAATGCAAACGTCAACATGCATAGTTCAATGCTGGATTGTAATCTACTTCGATTAACAAACCGTCACTCACCCATACTGTAGATCGCCGAACGATCTGTCTAGAAATACCATGGGATCTGTTTTCTGTATTTGTTGACGCACTTGCTCTTTAAGAGCGTGACCTCCCTCATTTGGGTCTGTGTATCAGAAACACGCAAGCGCCATGTGCAATCTGCCGTGTTTATAGCACAAATACATATCATTTATGTCATTTTAATTGCTGAGATGTACATCACTTTTTGCGATCAGGTACAGTTCATCTTCAGATACATTTTGAATGATAAACACGTCCTGATGTGAAGTAGTGAAAATCTTCACTGTAAATGCCCTTAGAGCTTCACTGCTGTTTGTAGTGGATTGTGAACGACTTAGACATACATTTCACCAGTGTTAGAGGTTATTACTAGACTCTATGGTTCAGCAGATCACCAAAATGTATTTTCATGAAATACTGTTGTTTTTGGGTGAGTTTTCTGGGGTGCTAAAGTTTGTGGCCACGGCAAACAGTAGTGAAGCCATGTTCAGAAGCATGATGACCAGTATTTGTTTATTCTTTAGCAAAATATTGATTTCATTTAGTCTCTTTTAAATGCCCTGTGGTTGTGATTGTGACCATATCGGACATAAATTTGGCAGTGAGTCTAGCGGAAGTGACGTTTTTGGTCCTCATGGACACCTAGATAGAGCTTGATTAGCTGGTTCAGGTGTGTTTAACTGGGGTTGAAGCTAAATCCGCAGGACACTGGCCCTTCAGGACAGAGTTTTGGCACCCCTGGTGTAGAAGAGCAGTTTTGCTTCTGCAAAGATGAAAGCCATTTTATCACATTGTAACAATCTATTTCATAATAAAAAATATAATAATGAAAAGGTTCTATGGACTTAAAAGATTCTCCCTGGAACCATGGATGCCAATAAAGCAGCTTTATTTTTTAAGAGTGTGTAGCAGATGTCTATCAGGTCTGAGTTTTACCGAGGTTTATCTGCAGCAGAAGTCGGCCTCTTCTCAACTCCAAGGTGATGTAGTCTCCCTGTTGACCCTCTCCGTGCAGAATCACCCCTTCACTCTCAGATGTTTTAAACTTCAGGGCTATCACGTCCTTCAGAATCTTCATCTTCTTCATTTTGAAGCGGTAAGAGATCACCCCCTGCCCATCAAAATTAATCACATCTGCCCCTGTTGACGTGAGAGAAGAAGACAGGAGGAAGAGAAGAGATTAGCGCCTCTGAGGTGACGGAGTGTCGTGCTCGTTTTTGGCTAAATGATCGCTTGAGTGACTGTTCTATAGATTGCCTGAACAAAAAAAAAGCATGGTGAAGTTCACAGATAAACTGCGGCTGGGATCAGGTGATAAACTACAGTGAGGAGGCAGAAAATTGCAGCCGGCTATTACCTGCTGACAAAGCCTTTCTGCTTATTGCGCGGTGGAGGAGGATTTTTGATCCCTGTCAGGGCTTGAAATGATGCGCACCGGAAGTTATGAATGTAAATTCCGTCGGTTTCATCTCCTGCACTGACACCGCATAACCTTTGGATATATTACACAAGCTCACAGTTTTCCTGATGGCACTTGATTGCTTTTGCGGACTGTCTTTATATCATTCGGAAGCTGTGTGAAATCTGTGATCATAATTATGGAGAGCAAACTAGGAAGAGAAAAATACAGAAGCCACCGTGTTCCCTTCTACCAGTAAGACCGAAGTGTCGTGTTTATTCTCTTGCTTTATCATGGAGAGATTGATTTGGTTTGATCTAAGCTTCATTAAAATGGAAATGATGGTCTTGGATTTGTGGTTGGTGGCTGTATTAAATTATAAATTAACAAAATGTTTGGAATGGAAGTAATAAAAGAAAAATTTAATTAAAAAAAAGAAATAATTATAAAATAAAAACAGCATGTTTTCTTGAGGAACGCAATACGCAGCAAAACACTTCATAGTATATATAAAACAAGAATAAGAGATCATTAAATGTTATATTTTGTTAAAGCATCTAATAATAGTGCATGGGAAACCCAAATTTACCATGTTTATTTTGCTAGTGCACATTGTTCTTCTTTGAATCATGTCAATAATGCCTACAAAAATTTTCCACCAACAGTCAAACTTTGCGTACACCTATTTGACTGCGTGCTTGTTTATCTGCCTACATGTTTGTAAAGTGTGTTTTTCTTAAAGGGCACCTATTTTACCCCTTTTTCCAGATTTAATATAAGTCTTTTGTGTCTCCAGAAAGTGTCTGTAAAGGTTCAGCTCAAAACACTCATCAGATTATTTATTATACCTTTCAGAACATTAGAATTTTCTGCTCTGAACACGATGTAGCTGTTTTTGTTGCCTGTGCCTTTAATGCTAGTTCTCCCCGCCCACCGTTCCCACGTGCCTGTCAGGGTGCCTCAATCTCCGCCCTCAGCTGCCTGCATCAGATAAACAGACAGACATGAAGGAAGCAGATCTCATGTAACGTTTGTGAGAAATACTACAGTAAGAACTTTACAAATTATTATTTGATGAATTTGATGTCTTACAAAGTTCAAAGTATCTACACACACACACACAGACAGTGCGCGCGTTTAACTTTGCACTGTTTTTGCATGGAAAATGTGACAAGATACATGTTAATATCCTCTGCGGTATGGATATCTGTTAGTTAATGTACAAAATAAACCTGATTTAACGTCCACAACCCGAGATTGAAGCATCTTCTTTTATAATTTTACTGACACGCGGCTGTGGTAATAAAAAAGCTGAAGTAAATCGCTGTAATTCAAACATGCACCGTTTTAAAGACGTGTTAAACATGTAAAACTCACTCTTGATCACATCTGATGATGATTGATGATCCTAATGAACTGAACAAATCTTTTATTCCCGGTTGCTTTGCGCACATCCTGTCTTGTTGATATGATTATACGCGTTACTACGGAGTCATGTTAATACACAGCTGTCAATCAATTCGGTGGACGGGGAAACCGCACTCCTACGTCAAGTTGCGGTCAGCCTCAAAATGGGAGGGATTTGGATGCTATTTTAACATCAGTAAATTTAAAAAAAGAGACTTTTTGTGTTATATCAGCCCAATATGACTGTGGACACACTATACCTACACACAGTTCTGTCCAAACAGCTTACAAAAGATGATTTTCATTATAGGTGCCCTTTAAATGAAATATTTCACGTATTTATTATCTTTTAGGTATTACTGTCAACATTGCTAATAGTATATTGTTTTGTTTTTTGGAGTATGCTGTTGTATTTTCTGTCTGAAACCAGCACCTAAGCTTTTCACTCATCATACAAGGTTTCCGCTACATTCATTCTACCATGGTGGGGCGCCATGCCAAAATTCATCCCCCCACAGCTACATTACAGCTTCTCATTCAAAACGTTGTCGTTTTTTTTAATGAGCGGGTTATAATCGCACCAAAACGTATTAAAAGGCAGAGGTGTAAAGAGTACCTGAAAACCATACTTGAGTAAAAGTACAGATACCTTACTGTAAAAATTACTCCATTACAAGTTACAAGTCACCAATTCCAATAAGACTTGAGTAAAAGTATTAAAGTATCCGATTTTAAAAGAACTTAAGTATTGTACTCATACTGAATGTAGGCTCAAAGAACACCAAGAAAGGTTTAATTTTCCTAATATATAAATTAAATTTAACATCTTAATGTTTCAAAATGGCAGAACAAAATATATTTAAAAAATAGAACAAAAAGTCACAGTCAAACTCAAATGTTCAAAAAAGGCACAAACAATTTATCAAAAAAAAAAAAAAAAAGTAGAAAAACGTAGTAAAAAAAATCAGAGCTGACTTTGATGTGATTCATCTCTCAGTATCAGAGGGGGGCAATATTTTTATTTTGAGTAGTTTTACAATTGATTAATTATGTTTTCTCTGTATTAAAATTAAACAAAGAGGAGCAGTGTTATTTTTCAACTTAGTAAACTACATATAAATTCAAGCTTTGGCTTCATCACTGGCTGCAGCCATGTTGCTAATTAAACACCTGGTATTAGGCAAGCTGCTAATTCACGTTCACATGATTTAGCTCATAAATAGCATACAGTACCTTCAGCACCCTGCAGATGGCGATATCGCCTTATCCACCCAACAAATTAGCTGTGGTAGATAAAGATGCCGACTTGTCGTGCACAATCACAATGTAATGAGTAATGGTAAGCATCTGTTTAAATGTAGTGGAGTAAAAAGTACATATATTCAACCAAAAATGTAGTCAAGTAAAGAGTAAAAGTTGCTTATATTTTTGATACTCAGTACAAGTACAAAGTAGCCAAAAAAATACTTAAGTAAAGTAACGAAGTCCATTTACTCAAGTACTTTACACCACTGTTAAAAGGTAAGTGAATTATAACAGCGCAAACTTTTCTGTAACCGTAGTAGTGCTGTGCGTTATTTGTTTAACCCTTTAAGGTGACATGCTGACTGACTGATTGACTGACTGACTGACTGATTGACTGACAGGTGCGTGAGGCCAGCAAACACGGCGTATAGCTTTCAGTTAGGATAACCACAGTTTCCATAATTATACTTTATTTATAGATAAAGGTCTATGGCTCTGCATACAACAAGTAAAGACTTTATCTTGCTGGAGTTTATAGCCGTTTCACTTTACCTGAGGACGCATTAATGCCAATCTGTAGGTCTATTGGAGACGTTCATAAATATTCCTAGCGAATCTAATCAAGGTTGGAGACAAATTCACTACGTAAACGCGCTGAATTGCACTTGAGCAGCAAATATTTGAGGGCTTGCAAGAAGTTTTGTGCACGAACAGAGGAAATCCTAGCGCAAGCAAAAAGATCTGCATGCTCGTATTACACAAATCCAATCTCGGCTTGTAGTACTGCGTCACATTTGTCATTGAAATAACGCCAAAGATAGTTGTTAGATCAAAAGGCTTGCCGCCACTGCTGAAAAAAATCCTAGAGGAAACACTCATAGTATATGTGCTGCTGATGATGTGACAATTAAAAGTGATTTGATTTGATTTGGGTGAAAAATTAACCCATACAAGAAATTTTTTTAGTTTTTGTAATCTTCGATCAAAGTCTGACTATTTGCTTAGAAACGATGGTCCTTTTCTGATAGCATCAGTTTGACGGATTCAGCCACAATATTATTAACCACACCATGGTTTCTGCTACATTCATTCTTCCATAGCGGGGCACCACACCAAAATTTACCCCGCAACTGCTACATTACTACTCATTCAAAACATTCAGTCGTTGTTGTTTTTTTTAATAGCGGATTATAATCGCACCAAAACGTGTTAGAAAGTAAGTGAATTATAACAGCGCAAACTTTTCTGTAATCGTAGTAGTGCTGTGCATTATTTGTTGTAGCCCTTTAAAGTGACATGCTGACTGACTGACTGACTGACAGGTGCGTAAGGCTAGCAAACACAACGTGGCTTTCAGTTAAGATGAACACAGTTTCCACAATTATACTTTATAGATAATAGATAATGCTTTACAATACTTTAAAATTTATATATGACTTTATCTAGCCGGAGTTTATGGTTGTTTCACTTTACTTCAGGACGCATTAATGCCGCTCGGTAGGTCTATTGAAGACATTCATAAATTTTCCTAGCAAATGTAATAAATGTTGGAGACATACTTGTTACATAAATGCAGTAAATCGCACTTCAGCAGCGTTTATTTGAGAGCGCACAAGAAAATCTGCACTTGAGCAGCGTATATTTGAGGACGTCCAAAGAAGTTTTGTGCACAAACAGAGGAAATCGGCGCGCAAGCAAAGAGATTTGCATGCTCGTGTAACATAAATGCGATCTCGACTTGTAATTCTGTGCTCACGACATTTGTCATTGAAATAACGCCACAGGTAGTTGGTAGATCTGTGTAAATGGCCCAACAGAGTCTGCCGCCACATCTAGAAAAAATCCTAGAGGAAACACTGCACACCCTTTATAGAGTTAGTTTGCTATGAAGGAATGATGCACAAAAAGAAAGTCCCGCCACCAACTCAAAATTCGGTCCCACTTTATATTGAGTGGTTTTAACTACTAAGTGCTTAAATCTAAATATAAATACAATGTACTTGCTCTTGATGTGGGATACGGTTAAGGTTAGGGAAAGGTTTGGTGGTGTGGGTAGGTTTAAGGTAAAAGTGTATTTACAGAAATTAATTACAGATGTAATTACATAAACATATTTAATAAAGCATAAGTACAATGTAAAAACATGCATTTACACAATACAAGTACAGTGTAACAAATTATTAGTGGAACTGAAGCTAAGCAGGACTCCGCCCAGTCAGTACTTGGATGGGAGGCCACATGGGAAAACTAGATTGCTGCCAGAAGTGATGTTAGTGACCAGCAGGGGGCGCTTAACCTGCAGACTGTGTGGCTCCTAACGCCTCAGTATATTGATGGGGACTCTATACTGCTCAGTCAGCGCCTTATTTCAGATAAGACGTTAAACAGAGGTCCTGACTCTCTGTGGTCATTCCCAGGATGTCCTTCAAAAAAAAAAAAAAAAAAAAAAAGAGTAGAGGTTTAGCCCCACCTTGTCCAAATTTGCCCACTAGCCTCTGTCCATCATGGTCTCCTAACCATCCCTGTATCATAATTGGCTTCATCACTCTATCTCCTCTCTACCAATCAGCTGTTGTGTAATGTGGGGTGTGGAGTAATATGGCTGCCATTGTGTCATCCAGGTGGATGCTGCACACTAGTGGTGTAACAGATCACAAATCTCACGGTTTGGATCACATAATGGTTTTTTATTCACTGATTGGACAGTTTTTTGCATCAGCCAAATAGGGGAGAAGACCAAAAACAGTACTGCAAGTTTTAACAAACAAAACTTAGAACCTGTAATTTTACTTATAATAAAATGAAGAAATAATCAGCTGAATAAAAATAAATACTAAAATATATTCAGTACTGTGAAAAATTCACTATTACTATCGCTGATAACGCTAAATGTATAAATCTAACATTATAAGTTGTACAACCCTTATTTATTTTTAGTCTCATTTTCAATAAATGATTCAGTTATTCACTTATAAAACTTCATGTTTCATTGCTAGATGTGTCATTTTTGAAGAATTATTCAGTGGCATATTTTTGATGGCTGGCTGTTGCCACCCATTGGTTAAATAATGTAACTGATGCCTACAACTTTCACTTTTGAGCATCATTAAATGCATATGACAGCGATTTTAATCTTTAATGTAAACATCAGTGGTTATATCTAAACTATAAACTGTTATCCTAGTACTTCTGTGTTATTTGACTGATAGTAACTTCATAACTCAAAAGACTAAAAACTGAATCTCTTTCTTGATTTTTGCGTTTGCAGATTTGAATGCAGCGATTGGAAGGGTTAATAAACATATGCAAATCACCATCATTTATAATTTATGTTCCGTGGGTGTTGAGATGCCAATCTTTTTATGATTAATCGTGCAGCTTACACTGAATGTATTGATGCAGGCTAAACAAGTAGTGACAGAAAACACCTTTAATGAAATCCACCACATCCTGAATAACCCACCACAACTTCTTCCGTCGACATTATATTTTACAGGAAAGCCTAAATGCTTTCCTACATGTGATTTGAATGACATAAGAGGCGATCTCTCTGTGATTGTAACAAATTTAAAATTAGTCTACCAGTAAAAAAATTATTAATCCGCAGGTCACGTGTGTTCCGAACCGTGGGTTGTGATTCAACCATGATCCGTTACACCCCTACTGCACACTGGTGTTGAATGAGGGGATCCCCCCCCCAAAAAAAATGTGCAAAGTGCTTTGAGTGTCAACAAAAACATGTAAAGAATTATTATTATTATTATTAATTTCAGTGTAAGTAAGGCCATTTAACTATAAAATATTCAATTGGAAGCAACATCAACATACTGAAATAAAAGTTTCAGCAAACTTCCTGTTCATGCAGACTTTAAAATAAGTTAAGCCTGTTCAATACTAGTTTTCAGTTAGTATAACGTGTTGTAAGTTTAAATGACTTTTTTCAACCTAAAAATTTAAGACAGCAAATTATTGTTTACAGTGTTGATAAAATACATTTTGTAACATATTTATATATATTCTTTTTATTTATATGTATACCAGAGCTATTTATTTATTGAATTATTGTTTCTGTTGTTATTATCATTATTTAAAAATATACATATACAAGAAACCAAAGAAATTTCACATAAATCACTATAATGCTAAAATATATTTTTTTAATTAAAAAAAACCTTTATATTGTTTTAAAAAATAAAAGGTGATTATGACAAAAGACAACAAACAAACAAAAACAAAGCAATATAATAATTTCGCTAATCATAATAAAATTATTGATAAATAGCGGTTCAGAAAACACAAAATTAATACACAAAGAGTTGTTTCAAGTCAGCCAGGGAATATGATATTTCTTTCCATTATATAAATGGATCGTTCATCCTTTGTATGCATTCCTGAGGCATGTAAAACCAATTTGCATTTATCAGCTTCAATTACCAGTGTAAATTGTGAAATGATGCAACAACTTCAATTGTTTAACATGAACAAGACGACGAGAATGTGCGTTTAGTGTAATCTGTCATGTACAAAACCACTAGGGAATGCCTGTAGTATATAACGTCATCTGTGATTGCACGAGCACGTGTGTGTGTGCGCATTTGTGTCTAGAGTACTGTCTGCATGTGGAATTAATTCAATTCTCTCCATGCACCCTGCTGAGGACTGATTACTACACTAATGCATGAGTATGTGCGCTGTGTCTGGCCAGTTGCTCTACCACTCTTCTTTTCTCTTTCTCTCTCTCTCCCTCCATTGGCAATCCCCTTCACCTCCATCACGAATGCATTCATCCGTTCTCGCCCGATCAACAAGGTCAGAGCGCTGCATTCATTCTCATTCTGTGCTTCATCTCTAGTGCAGGTCTTGCTTATCTAACTCTCATTCTTTGCCTCTATGCTTCCTGAGAAGGGCTATCTCTATTCCTTTACTGCACATCTTATTTATTTTCACTCAACAGTCAGTGCATTTCCGTGTTTGAAGAGAAAGTGACTGATGGAAAAAGGGGGACCAAAAATTGTTTTGTACTTTCTAATAATACTTTGTTTTGAAACATGGTGAATGGGAATTAGTTTAAGATGGCCTTTAGCTCACTGAGTGGGATTAGATGGTCACTACTTGGTTCAAGCTGGTCAATATTACCTCTTTTTCGGCAGTTTGAGGGCTGGTTTGGTGATGCAGCCTAGTTCCAAAATTGGTTATTTGCCTTTTGACATCCAAAGCAATGGCTTTGAACCAAGAAAAGTGCAATGTGTCAGTTATTTTGACACACAAATGTGTTCATAGAGCTTTGATTACAGTTGAACCACTGACATGACATGGAATTTTTTTTAAATGCTTATGGATGATTTTCTGCACTTTGAACATTTCAGGACCGATGTTGTCTATGGAGGATGAGGAAACTCTCAAATTTAAAATATTTTAATTTGTGTTCCGAAGATCAACTAAAGTCTATTTTTGGGTGAACTAACTCTTTATTTTTTTCTGAAAAGAGTTGATCAGATTCAGCCTCGAATTGTAAGTTATGGTATAACTTTTTCTTCACACACTTGAGGTATTCAGCCAATCACAATAAACTGTACACTGCCTGACAAAAGTCTTGTCGTCGACCGTTGTAAGAGAAACAAATAACTTGACTTCTAGTTGACCATTTGGAAAAGTGGCAGAAGGTAGATTTTTCTGATCAATCATCTGTTGAATCCCAATCATCACAAACACTGCAGAAGACCTATTGGAACTTCCATGGACCCAATATTCTCACAGAAATCAGTCAAGTTTGGTGAAGGAAAAATCATGGTTTGGGGTTACATTCAGTATAGGGAACGTGCGAGAGATCTGCAGAGTGGATGGCAACATTAACAGCCATTAACAGAGGTATTAAGACATTTGTGCTTCACATTACATTACAAACCACAGGAGAGGGCAAATTCTTCAGCAGGATAGCGCTCCTTTACATACTTCAGCCTCCACATCAAAGTTCCTGAAAGCAAAGAAGATCAAGGTGCTCCAGGATTGGCCAGCCCAACCACCAGGTATGAACATTATTGAGCATGTCTGGGGTAAGTTGAAGGAGGAGGCATTGAAGATGAATCCAAAGAATCTTGATGAACTTTGGGAGTCCTGCAAGAATGCTTTCTTTGCCATTCCAGATGACTTTATTAATAAGTTATTTGAGTCATTGCAGAGATGTATGGATGCAGTCCTCCAAGCTCATGGGAGTCATACACAATATTAATTTTTTTTCCACTGCACCATGACCTTATATTCTATGCTGTACTTTATTTCTGTTAAGTGACAAGACTTTTGTCTAAGCAAAGTCAGGCCTTACTGTCCTAATTAAATAATTAAAAATCAAGGCATGATTATATTTTATTTTGGTAAAATAAGCATAATCTAGGGGCCTTTGCCTTTCATATAAGCCACTTCTGATACCAAATGATCAACTAGTAATCAAGTTATTATTTGTTGTTCCTAAAACTTGGATCGGCGACAAGATTTTTTTTAGGTAGTGTATTGCTGGCCAATCAGGGAACACAGAGCTTTTCAAACGGATGAGCTTTGTAAACATTTTTTAATGGCTTCAAAAAGGCAGAGCAAGGACTAGCAGTAATACTGTATGGTATATGGAAAATAAGGTTTTTTGTTTTGTTTTTAACCATAAAATGTGTAAACAAACTACATTACACTTAATACACAAAATAATGTTATTTTAGTAATATCATATGACCCTTTTTAATCCTGTAAGCAAGTTAAACATTATCATTATTTCAGGATTTCAGTTAATTAAGCTGGCCAGTTCCAACTGTAAAAAAGTTAATATTGTCATTAAGCTGGTATAAACGGTCATTAGCTTGTTTAGGATCAGGCTCATAGCCAGCCTATAGAAAAAGGTGGTTCTTTTCTCTCAAAAAGTGGACTTTTTTGCAGTTATTCGCCTCATTTTCTATTCAATTATGAGGTTTAAATACTGCATTTTAGTAATATTTTAAGCACTAACCAATGCTGGATTAACTTGACGGATGGTGACCACACTTTTTGATGTACCAAAAATGTTTCCTACAATTTTGTCGAAGTGCTTACAATATTATTTGACTATGAAGTGTATATTTACAAATGTGCATTTAAACTGTAAGTTATTACAGTTTTATAAATAATGTTATGAGATTAGCATTAAAAAATATAAAGACAAATGAAAAAAGACGTTTTAAAATATAAATTTTTTATCATTGATTATAAAAAAAAAAAAAACAATTAGACAAATGAGCTTATGTAAAGGCCAATTTCTGGACTACAGGCCTGAGGATTGTTGTTTCTTGGTTCAAGTTAAGTTTGACATTAGCTGGTGTAAGACATTTTTAATTGTTTAACTATCGTAAACTAGATTAGGCTGGTCAGTAGCTGACCTTGTGTTAAGATGGTTTAAACTTGTTTACTGTTTGTTGGTTTTTCCCGCAGGTCAACGTGAACCAGCTAATCACCAGTTTATAACAGAAGGAAACAAGCTACCATGTTCCCAAACAACTACCAGTTTAATCAAGATTTTCCAGCAGGCAGAAAATGCTCTTCTTATTTATTTATTCCTCCCTACGCTCTCATAAACAACCGTTTGGAGAAGCAGCACGTCTTTATCGGCATCAGTGATCACCAGCACGATCTACATGACGGAGGAATATGAACGCTTTCACCAGCACGGAGCAAATGTGGATGAGACGCTTTCTGACAGAAAAATCAGTGCAGCCAAACCCCCCTCGGCTCCTCACGAGCCGGAAAACAGCTTGAGGAATGATACGTATCTAAAGCTACCAGGCTTCATTCATACTTGTCATAAACACAAACATTCAGAAGAGTCAGGCGTCAGGTTTATTTATGCTATCAATATTTCAAGAGCGGTATAAAAACAGAAAAAAATGTCTACTGTGCTGCAGTTTTATCCATCTCTGGGATATTATTTGTAATTTTTTTCCCCCTTTGAATAAACAAACTAGCAACTGTTGGAGCGAAATTCATTATTTAAGATGGTTCTTCTGGTCTGGGGTTAAATGACAGATGATTACATCACTGTAATGAAAGAACTGAGTGTGATAGTTTTTAAACCAATTTGTGGGGGTGCTAATTGAAAATTGTTATCAAGATCAATTTGGCAACACTTAATGTAATGAAAGTGATGAATTCGTCAAGGCTACATTCCAGAAAACAGAGCATGTTGATAGTTCTTAGATGTCATTTTCATTCCTTGCTGGTGAAATTACAATGTAATAAAAGGCTAGATTGAAGTATAAATGAAAAAAGAATACAAATGCACTGAAGCATGTGAAACGATAATGTAATTAATTCATAGATGCGGCCTGTAGGGTGTGCTCACATTTATGGATATTTTTGACCCCAATGGAAGCAGCTACAGGCACTCATTTAGGGATGCAACGATTATAGATTTTGGTTGTATGATAATAGTCTGAGAAATAATCACGGTTTCACGGTTATCACAATTATTATGCATTCATTCATTTCAAACACCACTAGTTTAGAAAATAAGATGAAAACTCCTTATATTTTACAGTGTTATTTATTGCTGCTTAGTAACCAATTAATACAGCACTAAATAATATTAAAAGCAAACAATAGTCCATTTATCTCTTTGTGCTTAAAAATAAGTGAATGTTTTTGACATATAAACATAAATAATTTTACATTGTAAATAAATGACAGAACAACGAAAAAATTCATAAAAATAAATAAATAAAAAACAGTATTGGTCTAATGCAGAGTTTGAAATGAACTTTTTTACCTGGTAGCACACAACTTTACCTCACAACTTAACAAAATGTAGGAGCACCAGAAAATATTTAGGAGCACCCACCAAAAATGAATGAGCACCACTGCAAATTGTATATTAACGGATTTATTGTATTTGAAAACAACATCAATGAGGACTAACAAAAACTAGAAACAACCATCTAACTAATTCTGTGACTTATTGATATTTGTGCAATAATTCCAAAATGAATGTCTAATAATTATAAAATATTAATGATGACGAAGATGACAATAATGCTAACAAAGAATTAAATTTTTCATTATCATTCTGCCTGGAATGTGCTTGAATGCGAGTTATCTGCTATAAAAAGTCCTACTGTTACATTATGAAAAATAAATCTATGGTTTGCATCCAACAAAAATGAAGCATTGCAGCAAGAAATGTTTAGTTTGCACTATTGTTTTATATGCATGTCAATTTAATAAACAGAAATAATGGACAAAAGAAAGAAAGAAAAGTCTCACTTCTGCACCTCTTTAAAAGTTTTGGTTTCGGTTTGGTCATTTTTAAATGCTCGGTCTTGTTATAAGCTGATCTTCATTTTTCTGTGTTTGTGGAATAAAGCAAGTGAGTCAGCCGACCCAAAATATAAGCGGGGCAGAGCAGGATTCTCGCGATGACCACCGGCGCAATACTGTTCCTTGTCATGAGCCGCAGTTTCTTTTTAAACTTAGTAAAGATTAGCTTCTTTGGCGATAGTGTATGCAGTTTTATATTTTACATTTAGCGGAGATTTGCGCTAAACATGCGGTTAATGCAATGCATCGAGATTCAGGCCATTAAACAGCCACTCCGAGTCTTTCAGCACTCTCCGAAATCACTCGACTGACCTCCGCTGGCAGATCAACATTCACCACATCATGATCGCTCTTATCGGCGCCATTATTGACACAATAATTGACACAAAAGCCCCCTGTCATCTCAACGAGGTGCGTCTGAAAATCTTGAGCGCGTTGCGTCGCATGCGCGTCCTTCCATTGACAATAACGAACTTGCACTAGCTTGCCTTAGTTAATAGCCTCAGTCATAGTTAATTTTATGATCTGGTTATTAGTTTCAGTGTACAAACAAGCACACAGTTAGCATGATTTGGAGGTATCCATGTTGCTGAGTGTTTGAAATCACAGCAAATGATTAGCAAGCTTACATTTCTGGGTGAACTATCTCTTTAAGTGAAATGACACACCATAAAAAAAAAAAAATGGGTTCTAAACGATTCCTTTATGTTGTCCAAACACAAATCAATTAAGTTAACTTGTTTGTTTTTACAAATTTAAGTGGATTAAACATAAAACAATTAAGTTGTCCCAAAAAACTGAATGTGGAATGAACCGACAGTGGAATGAACCGACAACTATTCCAGCATATGTTTTATGCCGTGGATGACCTTCCAGCCATAATCCAGCACTGGGAAATACCCATACATTCTCACATTCACACACTCATACACTACGGCCAATTTTATTTACCCAATTCACCTATAGCACATGTCTTTGGACTTTGGAGGGAAAACCCATGCAAACACAGACAGAACATGCAAACTCCACACAGAAATGGCAACTGGACTAGCTGGGACTCAAACCAGTGACCTTCTTGCTGTGGAGTGACAGTGCTAACCATTGAGCCACCATGCCGCTAAGCAAAAACATCACATTTAAAAAAGATACTATTCTTGATTTTGCTTGAACAGCAGGGTGGCCTATACTGTAGTGGATTTGCATGGGACGGATAGCTGACCTTGACTTTCAAGAAAAAAAGTTGTGTCAGCCAATTTGCCCTAATTGTACTAGGATCTTCCTGAATATATACCGCCATCCTGCATTGCATATTAATCACTCTAGTGATGCGAAAAGCTTCCAGCCACATTCCCTCAGCAGGAAAAGACACTTCCAACAGATAAAACTGTCCATTTTATACAGAGTTAGCAAATGTTCCAGCTACAACAAAAGATCAGGATACATCAAAAAACGAATGCACAGATATTAAGGCTTCGGCATCAAATGAATTATCGGCCTACAGTATATGTGAAATGTGAACTTACAGTATGGGCAGCCGTAGATCTCGAACCTGAGGCCAATTCGTCCCTCTTCACTCCAGTCTAAAGGAATGACGCGCAGAAAACGTGCCACAACCGGGTTTTGCAGGTCATGCCGAACCACACTCTCTGTGTTGGAGTTCCCTGCAAATGCCTGCAAA
The DNA here is from genome assembly GCA_903798195.1 of Danio kyathit. Lineage (NCBI taxonomy): Eukaryota > Metazoa > Chordata > Actinopteri > Cypriniformes > Danionidae > Danio > Danio kyathit. The sequence continues at coordinate 20,683,208 of LR812542.1, forward strand.
ACAGATACAGTGCTTTAATTTACAAGTACAAATAAAATAGAAAAAAAAATAATTAAAATCACCTCAACATTCCACGTCTGAAATAAATGTATGACTTACTCTTATGATCAAACACGTCTTCATTTTCTCTTCCACACAACACTAAATTGATTGCTATTGATTATTTAATCTCTTTTTAAATGTAGTCTCACTTCCTACCATTTCTTTTGTGAAAGAGTTTAGACAGAATTCTCTCATATCTGATCTGCTGTAGTTTTTCCCCTACATTTTCAGGAAACCCTCTACTATGCTATCTCAGCAGTTGTAACCACTAAACAAAAAGAGAGAGAAAAAAAGATTCAACATGTAGGTTGAATGAAGCTGCACGGCTCTGTTGCTTCTCTTGACCTACACGACTCCTCATGTCACGCAGAGCAAAAAATTGATGCGGTCGCCCATTGAATGGTGAAAAACTTCAGTTGGTGAACTGACCATGTGGGATTGGTGATAAGCAGCTCAAGGCCACCAAACTAGACTGATGCGGATTACAGTATTTGCCCCCTTCCTTTAAAGAAACCACCATTATGGCCTTCATTGTAGAGCTGGGGATTTGTTGTCAATACTGGAGGCTCCATACAGGGCAGTGACTGTAATGTGTGAAGGGCTGATTACTGTGCTCTGTAGTGGCCGACTGGGGAGCTTTCACTTCATTTTTCATTGCGGAGAGAGAAAACTGAGCTGTTGTGAGTTTGCAGGTGACAGTGCTTTATAGGTGGACCTCCTGGGCACAATGAGGTAGGCTATTATATAGAGAAGGGGTTATCAGAATTAGGTCCACTAGGAGGCGTCACAGAAACAAAACAAATAAAAAACAACAACATTATTTTACAATAAAATGTAAGTATAGTTTGAAAACAGGATGTGTGGGCTGTGCGATACAGCAAAAAATAAAAATAAAAATCACGACAATGTTTCATATCATTCGGTATCGATAATTATTGAATATATTTTACAATCCATTTAGGAATATTAGGATTTATTTATTTAACCACTTCATTTTAATTTACCAACATTACTAAGGCAAACAGTTGTAATAGTCAAAAACTAAAAAAAAATTACAAAAATATCTTATGTTTTATAATAAAATAAACATAAGTGTTAAAGAGACTCTTAAATTTGATAAATAAAATCGTACAAATGTAAATGCTGAACAATCAAAGTAAACTTTAAGGTAGATCAACATAAGTAAGGTGTGAATAACAATGATACATTAAACCTCAAACTCAACAACACAAATTATGATAATCAAATCTGAGCTTTCCAGTAAAGGAACTAACCATCATTATTCAAATACATATTGCAACATTACAAACTGTGAAGCTGAATGACTTTATTACCCTCTATGCTAAAAATTCTTTCAAATGGGGAGCTAGTGGCTGGGATGCACAAGAAAAGAAACCAAAAAGCCACTCTGGCGAGATCCTTACATCCTTTTTTATGTACAATCTCCTCATTGCTGCTAGCCACTGCACCCATGTGTTATTATTCTGACCTGAAGTGACAAGCGCTTGCGCGTGGATTCCTTGACCATTTACAATGAGCTTTGCGCTTGCGCTCCCCTGGCGTCTCTCCTAACTAGGTGACCATCAACCATTTTCTTAGAGGATGACAACGGACAAATTATTGCTGCAGGTCCGATGCAAGTTTATAGAGAAAAGTAAAAAGCGCTGCAGTGTTTGTCTGAGGTAATTAGTCTGCCGTTAATACTGAAATGTGTATATTCCGTACAAAGTGTGAAGCAGATTGGTTAGTTCTACTTAAATGAATCACGCTGCGCTCGCGGCATTTGGAAAGTTCAGATGCAGGTCAAGTATGCGCCGCTTGTACAACATGTGCGCGTCGCTCCCATATGCGCGTCATGCTAACCCTCCATTGAAAATGACAAACTTACAGTACACCCTAACCGGATTACCAGCTTACTGGCACTGCTTCCAAGACGTGCGCTCAGCAGCCACATTTAATAAAACTATAGCGCTTCATACCAAAACTTCCTAACAAATCTTTATTTAATTAATATTGACAATAGTGTGCGGTCAAAAAATATCGATACCGATTTTATCACCCAGCCCTACTTGCATCCTTTTTAATTTATAATTTCCTCACTGCTGCTAGTGACGGCACTCATTTTCACATGTGTCTGTTCACATATTGTGTCTAAAAGCAGATGAAAAGTATGAGGTGTACGGTTTCCTTCACCATTTTCAATGTGCTTTGCGCTTGCTTTTCCCCTGGTATCTTTCGTAACTAGGCGACCATGAACCATTTTCTTAGAGGATGACAAACCATTGCTGAGGTTCCGATGCAAGTTTTCATTTATGAAGAGAATTAAAAAGCACTGCAGTGTTTGAGTGCTCTGTGTTTGTCTGAGGTAATTAGTCTGACATTATTACTAAAATGTGTATATTGCATATAAAGTGTGAAGCAGATTGGATAGTTCTAGTTACATGAATCGCGGTGTGCTCGTGGCATTCGCAAAGTTCAGATGTCTTCAACTGTGCGGCTGAGAAATTGCATGCGGTTCATGTGCATGCCGCTTGCACAACATGTGCGTGTCGCTCCCATATGTGCGTCATGCTAACCCTCCATTGGAAATGACAAACTTACACCCTAACCAGATTACCAGCTTATTGGCACTGCTTCCAAGGCTCGCCCAGCAGCCACTTTTTAACAAAACTATAGCGCTTCATACTGAATCTTTTTTTTATCGATATTGACAATACTGTTCGGTCAATAAATATTGCCCAACCCTGTTTACATCATTTTTTATTTACAATCTCCTCACTGCTGCTAGTGACAGCACTCCTTTTTATGTGTCTGTTCACATATTGCGTCTAAAAGCAGATGAGAAGTATGAGATGTGCAGTTTCCTTCACAATTTTCAATGTGCTTTGTGCCTGCTTTCCCCTGGCATCTTTCGTAACTAGGCAACCATCAACCGTTTTCTCAGAGGATGACAAACCATTGCTGCGGTTCCGATATAAGTTTTCATTTATGAAGAGAATTTAGAAGAAGCACTGCAGTGTTTGGGTGCTCTGTGTTTGTCTGAGGTAATTTCTGAGGTAAAGTCTGCCATTATTACCGAATATGAATATTGCATATAAAGTGTGAAGCAGATTGGTTAGTTCTAGTTACATGAATTGCAGAGCGCTCTCTGTGTTATGGAAAATTTAAGTGTTTTTCAACTAGGTCTAAATGGAAAATAAGCGTGCATCACATGCATGCCACTTTCAAAAGCTGTGTGCCTTGATTAGAAATAAACCTAAGGTCATTTGGATTCCTTCGAAGGTGCACGGTCAGCAGACACATTTTAATAAAACTATAGCGATTCATGCCAAACTTTTTTTATTGTTATTGACGATGGTGTTCGGTCAATAAATACCAATACTGTTTTATCGGCCTAGCCCTATGTGTGTGATTTATTTTTGAATACAAATATATTAAAGGGAACAGTTTTCGTTTACTTACCAAGGCAGATTTTATTTATACTGAACATATTCTTAGACTCCTTAACAAATAGGAATCTCTATCTTTATTTATTTATTTATTTATCTTCTATCTTTCTTTATTTTATATTACTATTTATTTATTTATTTATTTATTCATTCATTCATTCATTTTCTTTTCGGCTAAGTCCCTTTATTAATCAGGGGTCACTACAGCGGAATAAACCGCTAACTTATCCAGCCTATGTTTTACGCAGCGGATGCCATTCAAGCCAACACTGCGAAACACCCATACACTCCTGCATTCACACACAACCATACACTACGGCCAATTTTGGATATTCAATTCACCTATAGCGCATGTCTTTGGACTTGTGGGGGAAACCGGATGACCCGGAGGAAACCCACGCCCACACAGGGAGAACAACTCCACACAGAAATGCCAACTGACCCAGACGGGGCTCGAACCAGTGACCTTCTTGCTGTGAGGTGCTACCCACTGCGCCACCGTGACACCCAATTATTATTAGATATATTTTTTAAATACCCTAAGCAAGCATGAGAGACTCAAAAAACATTTCCATCTAAAATATACCAAATGGCCGAAAAAGTGTCAATTTAAATTCATTTTAAAGTGTTTCTCTAACAAATTGGACATGAAAATAAATTAAATAAAAAACACTAAACTAAATCAAATAATAATAAAAACTACTGCTGCTAATAATAATAACAAAAATAAAGTCTTAGTACCCTTAGAACGCATGAACTGTTTTCACTCCCACTTCAGTTTCACAGAGCAAAAATGAACTTCTTAAACATCCACCGACCTATTTTCACTTCCATTGTGTATATAAAGGCGGATTAATCCACACAAATCATCATTTCACAGAGAACTACTCCAGAACGACTCAATTCTACATTCAATTCCATATCTAGACCTTAACCAGTCAGCAAATGTGTAATTAGTTAGCTAAATGTGAAGCCGTCCTGAGAGCTGCGCTGCTCGCCATGTTGTTTAATCAAGCACCTTCACAATTTCAAGCACAAAGGCCTGACGGAGATAGAGACCATCTTTCATTAGTGGAGAGACCACGTTTAGGCAGGAAGCCAGCTGTAACTATCAAAAGAGACACATTCATTGCTTCCTCTTGGTATAATTAAAGTAGCTTTGACTTATTTTGTGTTAAAGCTCCTGGGTCTCTCGCTTCTTCAACAGCTTTAAACAACTGTCTGCTTGCTACTGTATATTTCAGACTTAAAAGACAACAGGTTTCATTGTACAGTGTAAAAATATACATGAGCCATAAGTCACTACAACACATAACTGAATTAAAATAAGTTCACCATACAAGCAGTTTTAAGTCGGTTATATAAATTAAAATAACTTGTGAGGTTATTGTAAATCACCTTAAGACATTAAGGCAAGCGCTTAACTTTTTAAGCATGTATATGAACAATTTATATGTATTAATGTTAGGAATAAATCGGGATTTGCCCGAAATTCTGTATTTAAATTCATCTTAAATGCACTGATTTAATTCTATAACACTTGAAACTTGAAAATACTTCATATGGCATACCAATATACGTAACCTAGAGTACATCAGGATAGGCTAATAATAACAATTAGTTGCAATTACCAATTGTGCTTCCTTGATGACAGTTGAGCTGTATTTTGTCTTAATTTTATTGTGCAATATACAATAATCCATTGCACACGAATTCCTATCGAGACTATTTTTGATGATGCATCCCAAATACATCAACACCTCAGAACACCGTCATAGCAGAATGTGAATAGGCTAACGTTAGATGTGTGATGAACAGCTTCACGTTTGGCGTTTAGGCGCTAATTACACACCGCGATATCGATAAACTAACACAAACTTCAAAGTGTTTAAAAAACAACAATTAAATATGCTCACCAAGCTGAAAAGAGCAAATAATGATGCTTTAAATCGGTGTTTTGTAGTATTAGAGCATCTAACAATGTTTCACTTTCATATGAGGTAGGCCAGGGAAACTAGTTTACTTGTATTTGGCGCCACCTATTTTTGCGGATGTATGATATTATTGACGTCTACTGAGACCATAGATATATACCCTAGATATCACATACGGACCCTGAGCATGCGTCAATAGCGCCGCCACATTTGTACAGTGCTCTCAGGACAAATGTCATTCAACCACACTAGTCAAGACTAAAGCCAATATGAAGATTCTGGCACTGTGTACGGGTGTAGTAACGAGCAAACAAAGAAAACAAAGCACAAAGGCAGAACACCTCATAGGTAAGATTTCATTTTTTACGTTTTTGTGTTACAAACTTTTGTGCTCAACAAGTAACGTTATTGATGATGATAAAGTCCATTCACCATAAGGTAAAGTAGCACCAACTCGCACTAAATACTAGGCTTATGCTAGTTTTGTTGAATAAAATAAGCAAACAATGCTAAATAAATATGACAACAAGATGCTGCGGTGCTAAACTTGTATTATTGTCAGCTAAGTGAATGAGTCGTTTATAATGCGCATTCATTCACAAATGAATCGCTCCCTCTTTTAGAATTAAAAGTGAAAGCAGGAGAGGGGGGGTGTTTCAGGACACGGATTAGATCAAATTAAACAGGCAGGGAGGATAATACATTTCCATGCACACAAACACTCTCTCTTTGTCAGGTATACCTATGCAGTCACTGATCCATCAATATAGAAAAGTGATGTAAAATTATAATTTTCTTAATTTAAAAAAATATTTGTATACTGACCACCGGGAAAACTCCCGATCATAGATATATGTGTATATATGTGTATTTCTCTGTAGCTGGATGGCCAGTCCTCCACTGCTCTTTGGTCTCACATTAATTTCAGGAACGCTACCCTGTACTAAAATGGCGGCTCTATTGACACATTCCTTCCAATAGACAACAACAGGGTAGGCGACATCTAATGTATATATCTATGTACTGAGAAGATATCATTTAATTTAATTAAATGCATTACCATTAGAATAATATTGTCTTATATTAATCTAGACAATTCGATATACATTATACTATTATTTATTGATTTCATAAAGATGGGATCCAAAGTAATAATATTAAGTGAAATCTATTCGTGCAATACCAATGAAGCTTACTCTTTCAATTGTCTCTGTTTTTCAAACTTTAAACTAATCACTTTGTTTATGACGTTTAAAGTGAAGATTTGCATGTTTGGTGATTAAAATGAACTATTTTGGACTGCAATCTTTAATTTAACACAACATGATCCAGTGTGATATCCCTGTACGTCCATCTATTCCAGTCCATCTATTTGTAGTAGGATGCTGTCCATGATAGAGCTTGTCTATTCTAAGTTATGCAAATGATTAGAGGAAACATTGATTTCATCAAACACACAAGCGTCTTAACACTCATCACAAGAATACAACATGTTGATGGGTGTTCAAGATTAATGATCTTCTTGAAGTTGTTGGCGTGAGTCCTTACTATATACATTATAATAACTAAACATCCCTCTTCCATCACAGTTTAACATGCATCTGTGTAATAGTGGATGTGTGGATGCCTGCCAAATATAACATTAAGGTTTTGCAGTTGTTGTCACTGTTGTTTTATGTAGCCATTATTTTGTTATATCAAGGAATCTATTGATTTTGGTATAACTTTCCTGTAAGAGTACAGGGCACCGGGAAATCCTTCCTGCTAACCTTTCCTGTTGAGAATCAGAGCGATCCATTAACGTACACGACCAAAGCAATCTGAAGAGGTCTTAAATCAAAATTATGGTGAATCACGCAGCTGTCACACATCGTGATCTAATACATTAATCTGTTTGACGTTCACATCACATTTTGAATTGCTAATTATTATGCAAATACAGGTGCAATCTTCAGTTGTTTTGATCTCAGTTGATGAATTAAAACTGCACATCATACGCATATATATTATACTGTTGTCTGCATGCATAATAACTAAACCCATAGCCAATTGTTAAAGCCAATAATAATAATAATAATAATAATAATAATAAGAAGAAGAAGAAGAAGAAGAAGAAGAAGAAGAAGAAGAAAAAGAAGAATAATACCAACCAACAGCTTCTTGCCACACAATTAGAAACAAAACATTTTTATGAGCCGTAATAGTTTATTAATTCTATAAATAAAATGCAAAGCTGACAAAAACAAAAATAGCTAAATGAAGCATAGACTAACCTATGTATTTTTCAGTCACAAGATGGCACCACACACTCAAAAACTGGTGAGAAAGACAAGCATATTTTAAGTGACTGACAGTCAAGATGATTAAAAAAAAACCAGATGAGCGTGTTATTAGTTTTAGAGGTTATCTGGGATTACAACTGTCTGGAATACTCGATTCTGATTGGTCAGTCCATTCCAAGGTATGTTATCCCGAGATAACAACCACTGAATAACACAAGCTCATCCGGGATCTTCGAATCACCTTGACCACCAGTAAATACGGTCAAATCCATATACTTACATCCACAATAATATGTATCTTGATTTTTTTTTGACTGTTTGCTAACATCTTGTGAATAAAAATGAAAATATAAATAGTCTCTCAGGCTTTATTCTGTGGTAACCACCTGTGTGTACTGTATCCAGGGCTGGATTAACCAATGGGCCACTTGGGGCCCCTGCGAGGGGAAAATGAAAGCCAATTTTGGAGTGTCTATTTAAGTGCAAATAGCGCACCTAGTTGGAATAAGCTATGTACGCAGATTCCGCCCACCGGCGTCTGATTGACAGAGACAACATAACCAGGGCTTTACATTAACACCCGCCAACCCGCCAAATGCGGGTAGATTTCAGCTCTGGCGGGTTAGACAGACACCTCCACTAGCCACGTTGGCTGGTTGGAAATCATTTTTAAATTGTAGTTTTCTTAAAAGCAGGGTTTGAAAATAAGCGTGGCCCAATATTCGTGCAAATGTGATCTTGGAATCGAGAAGCAGCATGACTAACAAAAATAACTGTGTTCGCGCGAGCAGAAAGCAGGTAAATACCGAACGAGAGGATGATCACTCACACGCACAGATGATGTGATGCGCGCGACTGTTAAAAAGCGCGCGCGCGCGCGCTCACGTTTACTTGCGCGAAGCAACTGTCACCGTGCCTAGAGGAAGCGCAACTGGTGCGATCGGTTCCCTTTGAAATAGACTGGACAAAGAGCGATGATCGAGCACCCACAGTCCTGCAGCTTTCAAGAGCTCAAGATTAAAACAAAAATACACATTCTTTTGTAAGCAGCAGCGGTCACTGCTTTCATTTACAGACTTATATTAACCGTGTGCGTGATTATCCTTTCATTATCAAACACGGTATGTTTCACCTGCTTTCTTTCGCTTACAGTTATTTTTGTTAATATGGTTTAATTATATTTCTTTATAATAACATTCATTTAATGGGAGATTAATCCCAGTTTATGTGTAGTTAACTGGTGATCTGGGACTTTTAGCCAGGACAGATTACTGTGCATACTTTAGATACATGACAATAATTCTTTTTTAAATGTAATGTTTTTTTTTAAAGAAAAGTTTTGTTGAATTAAAAAGTGCACCTATACAGCTATATTTTCCTTGTTTTGACACAATAAAAAATTGTGGCTAAGAAATACTTATTTGGTGTGGTCAGAGATAAATTTGGTAAATCCTTAATTTTGAGCCCTGAAAAGTCATGTGAAATAAAAACTGATTGTATTGCGACACAACCCATTTGCTCATGCACACTGAGCAAGCTAATACACAATACACACAAGAAGTGAAATGAATAAGAAGGCATGTGGACATAACACATCTAAATCAAGTCATTTTAGCATGTCAAAGTCAAATTTAAGCATATAAAGTATATTTTCCCAACAAGAAAATTGTGGCTAGTGAAAATGGCGAGTGGCTAGTAATGTTGGAAATCTACTAGCCACAGTGGCTGGTGATCAAAAAAGTTAATGTTAAGCCCTGAACATAACTAAAAAGCGCGTTCAATACGAGAACGAGTGGCGAAGCTGGAAGAGCGCTCGGTAACATCTTTTGACGCGATCCATCGTCAACCCGGTTCGAATCCACCGTCTGCATCACGAGGAGAGAAAAGACAGGAGAGGAGGAGAGAGACAGTAAATCATTAATAAGTGCGTGTAATATGGAAGACTCAGATTCATAGAACTGAATTGGAGAGGCATTATGTGTTATATGCCATGACAATAATATGCTTTATAAGATAGTAGAAGTTATACATTAAAAATACCCTTTAAAATATATATATATATTTTTAGTACTGCTTCAGTGAACTTGAACAAGTATACTAAAAATAATAAATTTTCACTAGTTTTATTAGTTTTTTTTTTTTTTTTTAAGTATGCTTTAAATGCTTAAATATATGTACTATATATAATTTATTCAAAAATGTGTGCAACACATTAGGCCTATAGATTCATTTTATTAAAAATGTATTATATTATTCTTATTTTTCAATTCAACTATGGGGGTGCGGCCGGGTAGGGGGCCCTACAAGACAATGTGCCCAGGGGCCTCTGAATTCTTAATCCGGGCCTGACTGTATCTCTAACCTAAGCAGTGCTTAAATTGTGAATTGCGAGGTCCCGGAACAGATCGGGGTAACGGATCCGGCATGTTACCCGAGGAGAGAGAGGTGGGGGGTTGTTGGTGCGGTGGATGGCGGAGGGGTGTCGCGAACGAAAGTGAGAGGGCGGGGGTGTAGTGGACGACAGTGAAGAGGGTTGGGGAGTCGCGGAAAAAAAGCGAAAGTGAACAGCGGACGGGGCAGAAGATCGGTTGAGGAGGGGGATCGGTAAAATGAGATCCGGATCCGGCGTGTTCCGGCACAAATTAAGCCCTGAACATAAGATACCTTGGAATGTCGGGATTAACCAATCAGAATCAAGTATTACAGAGAGCCATGTTATAAATAAAATAAAAAATATATATTCATATTTCATGTTTATGTTTTATTTATGTTTTATGTTTATTTAATTAAAAAAAGTCCATATTTCGGCTACTACTTTTCATTTTTGCATACTGTATGAATGGGTCTACGTACATAAAAATACAGATCCATATAAATCCTTTGAGACTCACTAGAGGACACTCAAGCTGATAATCTTGACATATGTAACATGTTGATAAGTGTAAAGCGTGATTTTTCTGTTACACTGTTCCTACAGCATATGTTTAGGCCTGTACCCGGGGGGATGGGGGGGGGGGGGACCCACGGCCCACTGATAAAAGGTCCAGAATCTGCCCCATACATGAGATCATTTGTCTTATTTTGACAGCTATGCCATTATAAATTGTGAAAATAACCCATCAAAGAAGGCTTCCAATGAATGCAATTATTTTTCACAAATCCAGCATGCAGCTGTGCAAGAAAACATACTACTGTATATGACGAAAGTGAAGTCATCTTTCACTACAAGTAGCCCAACTTTTATTCTGAATCTTGGACTTTAGTTTTGAAAGAAAAAAATACCAATAAAAGGTTGGAAGCACCAAAAGCGGACCATATTCAAGTTAATTTTAATACTAATTAGGCTATTTTTGTTATTCATGAACTTTCAAAATGTACTTTTTTTTTACAAAAGATACTAAAAAAATTGTCTACAATTGTCTACAAGCTCTACATTATTCATAATATTATGTTTTAAATTTGTATTATTCAGATGACCAAATTAGGCCAATAGGCTACAGTTTTTTTTTTTCATTTAAAACTTTAACTTTAACTCATTTTTTTCTAAGGATATATGATGTAATAAATTTGTATTTAAAAATAAGTATTTCTTTTTTCATATTTCTTTATTTTATAAATTTAGCCAATGTTTTTGGTACCTCAAAAAGTGTGGTTATGATGACCATCCGACAAGCTAATCCAGATAAAACATACAGTCATGCTATAGACCTAAACTGTGCTGTGGCCCAAAGAAAAGAAAAAAACATGCCATATTTAAGTTGTAATAATCCTGTGTTCTTGAAAGTAATGAAGATAGCAGAAGTCAATGATTTATTTTAATTATTTAGCCTGACTTGTTTACTGTTCCAAAATATTTTAAATGTTCATTCATTCATTTTTTTTTCCTTCGGCTTAGTCTCTGATTTATCAGAGGTTGCCACAGTGGAATGAACCACCAACTATACCAGCATATGTTTTACGCAGCAGATAACCTTCCAGCCGCAACCCAGTACTTGGAGAAACCCATACACACACACACACACACACACACACACACACACACACACACACACACACACACACACTCATACACGGCCAATTTAGTTCATCCAATTCACTTAGTTAATGTGTTTGAATTGTGGGGGAAACCGGAGCACCCGGAAACCAATGTGAACACGGGGAGAACATATCAACTCCACACAGAAATGCCAACTAGCCCAGCTGGGACTCGAACCAGCAACCTTCTTGCTGTGAGGCGACAGTGCTAACCACTGAGCCACCATGGCACCTATTTTAAATGTTTCTTAAAATAAAATATACTGTGTTCAATGGGAAATATGTTGTTGTTTTTTTCCCAGATATTTAAAAAATTACATATTTTAGAGCATGAATCAAAATATTGTGATATTGTGAGACTTTGATATTTTATCCAAGGTTATCATGCCATCAGAATCTTTAACCGATTCTATATACAGACTCTTTTATGAAAGTACTGTAAAACTAACAACATCATAAAGAAATCCGTATTCTGCTGGTAAAACATCATTTGACTTCATTGCCAAGGCAACTTAGCGATGAGCATCTCAAAGAGAACATTTGGGGGTCAGCGCAGACATAGACACATTTAAAACCAACGACATAATTGCTGCCTTGCTTAAATGATTTATGGACATTCAAATGCTTTTATGTGGAATCACACACCGCATTTTGCAGTGTAATCAACGGGACGTCCAGAGATGTATCTCTCCGCCTGCGGAGTGAAAGCAAAAATGTGATCTAGTATTTAAGGAACCATTATCCTCCAACTGAGAGCATTTGGCACCGCTTCGCACTTTTCTTGCCACTTGGGGTTGTATTGACAGATGAGGTGAAGACAGCGTTTTACTCAGAGACCAAGAGACAGTCAAAATGCCAGGCGTATGCAGATGTGTGAAGGGCTGACAGGGGCGGCCAACTCAATGACATTCTGAATCGGTGTACTTGTGATGGGAGACTTGCTCAGGAGTAAAAGGGGAAAAAATAACTGACGTGTATTTATGGAGGTCTTCTTCAATTCACAGAGTCAGCAGAGCAATGTCAAGCTCAGCTGGGAGCTAAAGCTGGACAGTACAGAATATTAGCAATGAAAGTAGATGTTTTGTTCATTTGTTTTTGCGAATACTTAATCCAGTATGCCGCTATAAAAAAGGCACTAAAAAGGACAAATTCTTTTTTTTTTTTAGAAATTTACAAAAAAAGAGAATAAAACAAGGACGGTTGGCTTGAACTCTGAGAAATGAATATGTAAAATAACAGAATTTTTTTTATATGCATGATTATCCAGATGATATATTCAATTAAACTATTAAAAGTGTCAAAAAGTGCCACTTTTTTAAACTGTAATGTTTTCAGCATCAAGTTCCCATAATAATAATAATAATAATAATAATAAAAATAAATAAATAATAATAATAGTAATATTAATAATAATATTAATAATAATAATAATAATAATATTAATAATAATAATAATAATAATAATTAAAACATGTAAATAAACAGAAAATAGTGTACATTTATGTTGTATAACTAATTAGCTGAGGAAAAAAAAAAAACACATGCTCATTGGAAGTATATGCCACTGCCTGCTGTTTTATGAAACAGTGGCCAGTTTGTAGCTCACTTTTTATGCTGTTGTACTTGTGATTTAGAGCACTTGGGTTTGAGTATGGTAAAGAATGGTTCCACAAAAAAAGATAAAAGTAATCAAATTGATTTCAAAATCAAGATCAATGTAAGCTTTTGAAAACACTATTGGTTGGATTTAAAATAGGGTTTTGGTCATTGGTTCACTGGTGATCTGTACAACAAATGCCTTCTTGTGGACATGTACAATACGGATGAGAATCTGAAAGATACAACAAAATATACCCTAAATAATATATTGCACATTTCCAAAGATGTTAACAGCACCTGCTAGTGGATTTGTCATCTGAAACGTACAGCAAAACTACACAGAGCAATGTATTTTAGATGTCAAATGATATTGAACAGAGCAAGGAAATTTTAAAACTATTATGTTTAGAAATGTGTTGAAAAAAATCTTCTCTTCGTTAAAAAGAAATTGGGGGAAAAAATAAACAGGGGGGCTAATTATTCAGGGGGTTTAATAATTCTGGCCTCAACTGTAAATTGTTAATGTCTCATTATCGCCAACAATCTAGCCCTTATAGATTGCTGGAGAACATTCACTACCACAACTACACATTTGCCACTAAAATTAACTACATATCCTATCATGCACATCACACAAACCAGTTTCACATCACGCTTCAATACTCACACACAGACGGAAACTCATCATGGACTGATTACCTGCACTATATATTCACCTCTTATACACACACATTCTTGTCTCACAGTCTTGTTATGCTGTAGCATTATGAAGCGGTTTTCTTTTGTAGAGTCTTGCTTGTCTATACTGTTTGCCGCCTGTACCGATCTCCTCGCCTGTGATCCCAACTACTCTTTTGAATTGCCCTTAAGTTACCGTTTTCTCCTACTTGGACTGTTTCTTTTTAATAGGACGCTGCATTAGGACCATCAACTCCATTGTACCCCGACTTGCTGTTACATAATGATATTAAACAATTTATTTTATGAAAATTGTTGACAAAATACAAGATTCATTTAAATATATACAGTTAAAGTCAGAATTATTATCCCCCCCCCCCCCCCCGAATTATTAGCCCCCCTGTTTATTTTTTCCACAATTTCTGTTTAACGGAGAGAAGATTTTTTCAACACATTTCTAAACATAATAGTTTTAATAACTCATTTCTAATAACTGATTTATTTTATATTTGCCATGATGACAGTAAATATTTTACTAGATATTTTTAAGACACTTCTATACAGCCTAAAGTGACATTTAAATGCTTAACTAGGTTAATTAGGTTAACTAGGCAGGTTAGGGTAATTAGGCAAGTTATTGTATAACGATGGTTTGTTCTGTAGACTATGGAAAAATATATAGCTTAAAAAGGCTAATAACTTTGACCTTAAAATGTTTAAAAAAAAAAATAAAACTGCTTTTATTCTAGCTGAAATAAAACTAATAATACTTTCTCCAGAAGAAAAAAATATTATCAGACATACTGTGCAGAATTCCTTGCTCTGATAAAGATCATTTAAGAAATATTTTAAAATCAAAAATCAAAAAGGGGCTAATAATTCTGACTTGAACTGTATATATTGAAAACTCCTAAGTAAATGTCCACTTCTATGATTTCCCAACAGTTTTGCATATTCAAAAACTGTCAGTTTAAAAGGGCAGTCGTGTGCCCATGCATGATTTAAATGTCTACATTTGTCTTTGACAGCCCGCATCCTTCAAAGATTGACACTGCTGTGATTTAAGGTTAAAAACACGTAAATACACAGTACATATCAAGCAATCTGTAAACAGACAAAGCAACAGTGGTCACATAAATCATTTACTCACAATTATGTGGTATGACATTACTATCAGATCCAGCAGAGTGGATTTAGCATCATCTTTTAGTTTCAGTCTTTCTGAAAATATAGTGTCAGGTGTCAAATTATTATTTTCTTATTTGTAAATTAATCTGTAGCAAAATGAGGGGAAAAAACAACCATATCTTTATTGATATGTTCTGGCACCCTGCAGTGTCTTGTTGTCTTCAGAGCATCTTTATAGTTTCTGGGTTTACATCTCTTTTATTTGTCAAGTAAATTATAAATCAGTGGGTGGAGCTAATCTGCATCTGTAGAGGCGGGGCTTAGAATCACTATAACATAATAAATTGGCAAATTCACAACATGTCATTTGGTCAGATTGGCTTCAATATAAGCTATTAGTATATTACAGTATATTAGACAAAAGAATATTAGACTAACAACAAAGTTTTGAGTTCTGATATTTTTATAGCACAATGACCTCTTACTCTTACAACGAATTTTGATTTTGTGTTTTATGCAAAAGTCCAACAGCTGTCAAAAATAAAGTTTAGCAACATATTCAAGTTACGATTATTGCTAAATTGTCACAGAGAACAAATCGACTCCAAAATCAGGCTTAAAAGTTTCAAGTGTGCTGCCATCTTAAGGGTTCAAACTGTTCTGATTGTTTTGATGTCAGGTGTTTGATTGATTAATCTGCATAATACCCATAGTTCAGCTGGGTTTTGATTCAAGCCCTCACAGCTGGTTACATTCAGATTCAGAGCACTGGCCTCTTAAACCTTATTCCACTGCAATTATTAAGATCAAAGGTACCTCAGTGTCTGAGATTTTTGAAAGCCACTGATATTTTCAAAGGATATAATGGTGAATTGAGCTGCACAGTATGTCATTATTGGGAAGCCCTTGAAGGTCTTAACGTTCTTAAGAAAACAAATTAAGGAGAAATGGGTCTTATCAGAAGTTGAATGAATGTGCTATTCACATATGAGACAAACGGTCGTGAAGCTGATGAATATTAGAGCCTTGCACAGAAACTTGTTCATGAACAAAAAGATAACCGAATGCAAATTATCATTATTATTTATGTATTTCAATGGATAACATGATAAAAGACATATTTGAGTGTAAACAGGACTTCAGAAGGGTGTCTGTGGTGGTCTGTAGCAATACTGATTAACAATATTCATTCTGATAGCCTGCCGATTATTGTTCGATGCAAAACAGTTATCAGTGAAAAATAAAACAAAATATTAACATATCACGTCAAAATGTATATGCACAGTAGAATAAAAATCTGTTAAAGGAACACTTCACATTTTTTGGAAGAAGGATAAACAGTTAAACAGTTGATTTGAACCATGTTTTAATTCATTCAGCCAACTTCTTGTTTTAACAGAGTCACTTTTAGCTTAGCTTAGCATAATTAACTGAATCAAATTAGACCATTAGCATTTTGTTAAAATAAATTAAAAGATTTATGATACATTTTTCTTTGACATATTTCTAGGAACTACACTCTCATTTTGAAGTAATAGTCAAAAAACCATATTATCCCGTTTAGGGAAACTAAAATTTCAGCAGGCAAAGTTGCATGTACACATTACTAAATTATTACCACAAAACCTTCAATACATCATTTTTTAGAGGGACTCATTTAATAACCTAATGGCCACCATCATAAAATAATTTCTAATTCTGTTTGTCCTGCAAATAGGAACTCTAAAAGAACATCCTGGTGGCAGCAGCTGAAACACAGAATCCAATGGGTGATCCAGGGTGCATAGGATACCCTGAGCTCTCTTTAAAACATAATTACGGTAAATTACCATTTGACCAGTTTGGTTAAAACTAATGATCTTGCCTGCCACCTTCACAAGGCTACTCAACCTGTTCTTATTTGACAGACTCAGATAACGTATATAAGATACAATGCAGAAAGATAAAACAGATTGAATAAATTGTTTATAAAACAGTGTCATCATAGAGGTGCAAACCCGAAATGGCTTTTTAATAAACAGCCTGGGTGTTAGATTGGAATGTCAACATGTTGTTGATAACGACCCTTAGACTGTGTCGACAATTTCAATGTCCAAACCTTATAGTTAAACCTAATAGTTGTTTTGTAGGGGGTAGGAGAATCCTTCCTGTAATCTATCACCATGTCTTTTGTTTTATTTACATTCAACTGGAGAGCAAATCTATCACAGGAAGTAAATTCTTCCACAACAGGACCATGGCACAAATCCTGATCGTGGAGGAGACTCACAATCACTGAATCATCAGCATATTTTATGATATGACAGTTCCTGTACATACTCTGACAATCATTAGTTTACATGATGAACAGAAGAGGTGAGAGGCAACAACCTTGAGGGGACCCAGTAGAGCAATACTGAAAGTCAGAAAGAGCACCATTGACTCTGACACAGTGCAGACGTCCTGCTAAAAAATCCAGAATCCATCCACAAATATTAGGATCCAAGTTAAAAAGCTGAAGTGATATTATGCAGCATGTAACAATATGCTTTTCAGAGGGTGCATTGAAACCATCAGATAGCACAACAGATTTAGTACGAATTGATGTGTTCAACCAACAAGCCAAATTTTTTCATCCTGAGAATATAAAATATACAGTTATGTCCATAAATATTAGGACATCGACCCAATTGTAACATTTTTGAAACATTTCCTGAAACATTTCTATACACCAACACAATGGATTTAAAAATGAAACAAACAAGATGTGCTTTAACTGCAGACTGTCAGCTTTAATATGAGGGTATTTACATCTAAATCAGGTGAACGCTGTAGGAATTACAACAGTTTGCATAAGTGCCTCCCACTTGTTAAGGGTCCAAAAGTAATTGGACAATTGACTTCTAAGCTGTTCCATGGCTAGGTGTGAGTTATTCCCACATTATCCCAATTACAATGAGCAGATAAAAGGTCCAGAGTTAATTTTAAATGTGCTATTTGCATTTGGAAGCTGTTACTGTCAGCTCTTAAGATGAGATCCATAGAGCTGTCAGTATCAGTCAAGCAAGCCCTAAAACAAACCCATCAGACAGGCAGCAAAAACATTAGGCGTCGGCTAAAACAATTGTCAGGAACATTCTTAAAAAGAAAGAACGCACCAGTGAGCTGAGCAACACCGAAAGACCCGTAAGACCACAGAGACAACTGTGGTGGATGACCAAAGAATTATTTCTCTGGTGAAGAAAACACCCTTCACAACAGTTGACCAGATCAAGAACACTCTCCAGGAGGTAGGTGTATGTGTGTCAAAGTCAACAATCAAGAGAAGCCTAAACCAGAGTGAATACAGAGGGTTCACCACAAGATGTAAATCATTGGTGAGCCTCAAAAACAGGAAGGCCAGATAAGAGTTCTAAAAAAGCCTTCACAGCGCTGGAACAACATCCTATGGACAGATGAGACCAAGATCAACTTGCACCAGAGTGATGGGAATAGAAAAGCATGGAGAAGGAAAGGAACTGCTCATGATCCTAAGCAGTGAAGCATGGTGGTGGTAGTGTCATTGGATGGCGCTTCACAGTGCAGATAGAGAACGACCCAAAGCATACTGCAAAAGCAACCATAGAGTCTTTGAAGGGAAAGAAGTGGAATGTTATGCAATGGCCAAGGCAATCACCTGACCTGAATCCGATTGAGCATGCACTTCAATTGCTGAAGACAAAACTGAAGGGAAAATGCCCCAAGAACAAGCAGGAACTGAAGACGGTTGCAGTAGAGGCCTGGCAGAGCACCACCAGGAATGAAACCCAGCATCTGGTCATGTCTATGCATTCCAGACTCCAGGCTGTAGTTGACTGCAAAGGATTTGCAACCAAGTATTAAAAAGCGAAAGTTTGATTTATGATTATTATTCTGTCCAATTACTTTTGGACCCTTAACAAGTGGGAGGCACATATGTAAACTGTTGCAATTTCTGCACCGTTCACCTGATTTGGATGTAAATAACCTCAAATTAAAGGTGACAGTCTGCAGTTAAAGCTTGTTAGTTTAATTCAAATTCATTGTGTTGGCGTATAGAACCAAAAATGATAGAATTGTGTCGATGTCCAAGTATTTATGAACCTAACTGTATATGAAAAAGGCTATGCTGAGCTAAATACTAGATATAATGGTCCCACATTATATTAGATGGCCTTAACGCCTATACATTTGCATAAAAAATTAATTCAAATGTACTCACTGTGTTCATAATGTATTACAGAACACATTTGGTGTTCTTGAGGTGGCATAAGTGTAGGATTGGTAAGGTGGTAAGACGAAAGAGATGGTAAACTGTGTAATTACAAATGTTATTAGAGAAATCAATTACGAACATAATTACATGCAGATATTTAATCAATCATAAGTACAATGGAAAAACATATATTTACACAATGTCAAAATCACCAGCGATCATCTCTCCATTGAGCGCTGGTTTACATGCACAACACTATGGACTACAAAATTCACCACATAATGGACTACATCTCCACACATGCACTCCACTCTCACACACATGTTACTCATCTCCACTGATTGCACACACACCACCGGAGGCTTGTCAAGACTGATTGCACACAGTACATAAGCAGCACACACACTCATTCCATTGCCGAGTCTTGTCATCTGTTACCAGTGTCAATTCAAAGCAGTTCCTTGTCTTGTTTTTGCCGTGTTTAGACCCTCGCCTTGTTTACCTGTTTCTCCCTGTTTGCTGCCATCCTTGTGACCATCTGCCTGCTAAATTGACTACGATTCTGGATTATCCTCATACATCTGTTTGCTCCTGTACTGATCATTGCTTGCCTAACCATTCCTTTAAATAAACCTGCATTTGGATCCGCATCCTGTTGTCAGCATCTATCCTTGGTTACAGAAGACTCGGCCCAACATGGATCCAGCGGGTGTCAAGATCATGCGTCTCCGTCAGGAAGCCAGGTCAATTGAGGAGTATGTGGAGGACTTTATCCAGGTAGCTCATTTAACATCTATTAACAATTCATGCCTAATGATTTTCTTTCGTGGAGGACTTTCTGAGCCCCTTTATTCATACATGCCATTTCCTGAACCCCATTGGACACTAGAGTTTTATATTGACCTTGTACTAAAACTCAGTGGGTCTCCCTTCACCGTAGGCGAGGTGGAGGAAACCCCTAAATGTTTTTTGGGGGGGGGCAATAGACAGCAAGACCCGCCAGCAACGGGGCTTGCTGTTCCCTCCATAAATACCGTTATGCTGGCATCACCCATACTCCTGTCCCCAGTTGATCAGTTCAGTTCTCCAGCTCATAAGATGGATACCTCCAGTCCTCGTGTTCACAAGATGGCCACCTTCAGTCCTCCAACTCACAAAATGGCCGCCTTCAGTCATCCAGCTTACAAGATGGCCACCTCCAGTCCTCCAGCTAACAAAATGGCCACTTCCAGTCCTCATGTTCACAAGATGGCTACCTCCAGTCCCCCAGCTCAAAAGATGGCCGCCTTCAGTCCTGCAGCTCACAAGATGGCCACCTCCAGTCGTCCAGCTCACAAGATGGCCGCCTCCAATCCTCCAACTCACAAGATGGCTGTCTCCAGTCCTTCAGATCACAAAATGGCCGCCTCCAGTTCCCCAGCTCACAAAATGGCCGTCACCAGCCCTCCAGCTCATGCATGGGTAAGCGTCAATCTGCCACTAGCTCACAAGATGGCTTCATATTCCGAGTCTGTTCCTGCTATAAGTCCAGTCCAAGTTCCTGTTCTTGAAATGCCATCACCTGAGCCACCAGAATGGCCACCACCACCCGAGTTGCCAGAGCTACTGCCACCACCAGAGCTGTTCCTACCAGAGTTGCCACCGCCACCTCCTGAGCTGCCAGACCCTCAGTTATTGCCAGAGCTACCAGATCCTCAGTCACTGCCAGAGCTGCCAGATCCTCAGTCGCCGCCAGAGCTGCCAGAGTCGCCGCCGCCAGAGCTGCCAGAGTCGCCGCCGCCAGAGTCGCCGCCGCCAGAGCTGCCAGAGTCGCCGCCGCCAGAGCTGCCAGAGTCGCCGCCGCCAGAGCTGCCAGAGTCGTCGCCGCCAGAGCTGCCAGAGTCGCCGCCGCCAGAGCTGCCAGCGTCGCCGCCGCCAGAACTGCCAGAGCCATTGACGCCGCCAAATATCTCCGAATCCCTTGAATGGCGGGCGCCAGAAACCTCTGAATCCCTCGAATGGCGGGCGCCAGAAACCTCTGAATCCCTCGAATGGCGGGCGCCAGAAACCTCTGAATCCCTCGAATGGCGGGCGCCAGAACCCTCTGAATCCCTCGAATGGCGAGCATCAGAAACCTCTGAATTCCCTGAATGGCGGGCACCTGACCCACTGGGGTTATATGAACTGCCAGTGCTCCTTGAACCTAAGCCTCCTGACCCACTGGGGTTATATGAACTGCCAGTGCTCCTTGAACCTAAGCCTCCTGACCCACTGGGGTTATATGAACTGCCAGTGCTCATTGAACCTAAGCCTCCTGCCCCACTGGGGTTATATGAACTGCCAGTGCTCCTTGAACCTAAGCCTCCTGACCCACTGGAGTTATATGAACTGCCAGTGCTCCTTGAACCTTAGCCTCCTGACCCACTGGGGTTATATGAACTGCCAGTGCTCCTTGAACCTAAGCCTCCTGCCCCACTGGGGTTATATGAACTGCCAGTGCTCCTTGAACCTAAGCCTCCTGACCCACTGGGGTTATATGAACTGCCAGTGCTCCTTGAACCTAAGCCTCCTGACCCACTGGAGTTAAATGAACTGCCAGTATCTCCTGAACCCAAGCCTCCTGATCCACTGGAGTTTAATGAACTGCCAGTATCTCCTGAACCCAAGCCTCCAGACCCACTGGGGTTAAATCAACTGCCTGTATCTCCTGAATCCAAGCCTCCAGAGCCACTGGGGTTATCTGAAACGTCAGTGCCCCCTGAACCAAAGCCTCCTGACCCATGGGGGGTATATGAACTGCCTGTGCCTGCTGAACTTAAGCCCCCAGACCAACTTCAGCTCCATGCTCCAGGCCTTCCGCAGCTCCACGCTCCAGGCCCTCCGCAGCTCCACGCTCCAAGCCCTCCGCAGCTCCACTCTCCGGGCCTTCCGCAGCTCCACGCTCCAGGCCCTCCGCAGCTCCACTCTCCGGGCCTTCCGCAGCTCCACGCTCCAGGCCCTCCGCAGCTCCACTCTCCGGGCCTTCCCCAGCCCCACGCTCCAGGCCCTCCACAGCTCCACTCTCCGGGCCTTCCCCAGCTCCACGCTCCAGGCCCTCCGCAGATCCACTCTCCGGGCCTTCTGCTGCTTCATGCTTTAGACACCCCTCAGCTGCATGGTCCTGGCCCTCCATCCCTACCCCTGTTCCGCCTCCGCTCCATCTCCCGCCTGAACTATGGTAGGAGCGTCTGGAAGCCACTCCTTCGAGGGGGGGTTCTGTCACAATCACCAGCGATCATCTCTCCATTGAGCGCTGGTTTACATGCACAACACTATGGACTACAAAATTCACCACAAAATGGACTACATCTCCACACATGCACTCCACTCTCACACACATGTTACTCATCTCCACTGATTGCACACACACCACCGGAGGCTTGTCAAGACTGATTGCACACAGTACATAAGCAGCACACACACTCATTCCATTGCCGAGTCTTGTCATCTGTTACCAGTGTCAATTCAAAGCAGTTCCTTGTCTTGTTTTTGCCGTGTTTAGACCCTCGCCTTGTTTACCTGTTTCTCCCTGTTTGCTGCCATCCTTGTGACCATCTGCCTGCTAAATTGACTACGATTCTGGATTATCCTCATACATCTGTTTGCTCCTGTACTGATCATTGCTTGCCTGACCATTCCTTTAAATAAACCTGCATTTGGATCCGCATCCTGTTGTCAGCATCTATCCTTGGTTACACACAATAAGTACATTTTAACAAATGATCAATTTCAGTCTGAGTACATATTAGTTAAGGTGATCTAATATAAAGCTGGACCAATATAATTTAAGCATTTTTAAAAAAAAATCTAAAACAAAAGCCTTCTTTTGGACAAGAGTGTGATTATACATAGACAAAAAAACTCTTCATATGCTAAAATACCCATCAGTCAGACTGAGATTTGTGTAATGGCTAAAAACTCTCAGTGAATAAAAACACTAAAGGCCTTTTCACACCCCAGCAAGGGGTACGCCTCGTTTCATAGGCTTTCTACAGTAAATGCATGTTTCAGCAGATTAATTGATGGAGAGGTTTTGCTGCCATTATGCCACATAGAGGGCTGTGGGACCACATGGGAGGAAGAATATAAGAATTCAGCGTGTGTTTATTCAGTACAAGAGGCGGCGGTTTGAAGCTCATTCAGCACTGACTGCAGGGGCTGAGGAAAAGTATCAGTAATGTATGAGCCTCCAAAAGAATCCATCAAAATTCAATTCGCAGAAAGGTACTTGTTCGGGGGGGGAAACGGAACAGGATGCACTCAAAAGTTGGTGGCTAGGAAATAGTAAGAAAAGAAAGAGACAAAAAACACCCAGTAGTATGACAAGATACTGTCTTGATTTTTAACATTAGATAAAAATCCAAAGTCCTTGCTCCGGCTGAGCAACTACTATTGAGTGGGAATGCTGACGTAATGTACAGTTTTCTCCAGGTATTATAGGTAGCATTTAAATGAATCATGCCTCTGTTCATGAGATTTAAAATATGCCATGGTGTCCTCAGAATGTGTATGTGAAGTTTCTGCTAAAAATACTTGATAGAACATTTATTATAGTTTATTATAGCAAAAATCCGCTATTTTTGTGTGTGTCCCTTTAAATGAAAATAAGCTTCTGCTTTTCAGAAAAGGGCGGAGCCTTTACACAGTTTTGACAATCAAAGAGGAAGCAAAACAAATCTTATGCAGCCAAGATATAAGAAATTACCAGCAGCAGATTAAAGCTTTACATGTCCAAACCAGACTCAAACAATGGTTAACCTGCTCCTGCAAAGTTGATCAAACTCATTGACCAGTACCACTTACCAATTTTACAATCTTTACCCTATTAGTACAATACTCTTATCCTTACAGACAACATAAAAGGTCCATAACCTGTCAGACATAATAAATGTGCATTTATGCAGCAATTTAAGATAAAGGTGATCGTTTCTGGGATTAATCTAACAACATAAGCTCTGGTCTCTATGATAAGTAATAGATAATCTTAATTTTTGTCACATTAATCGTACATTATTTTGTGGTTTATTAACAAGCACATTCAGAAAAGATATTAATATCTGAGTAACATACTTGTTCTGGATATAAAGTTGGAATGTTGGTATTGACCCATCCTTCATTAGCAGCAATGAACTGACCCTAATTAGTTAACACTTTACTGCCAAAAGAACTTTACTTATCAGCACATTTCCTTCATAAATGAAAGTCAAACACCATGTGCTCAGTGTGAATTGAATGTAGAAAGTCTATGGATAAGGGTGCACATCACTTTTTTGGTCTGGTTCTCAAAGGAGTGCTTGGAGATGTAGCTTGGTCCTCTTTACATGCATGGATTCATTCATTCATTCATTTTCTTTTTGGCTTAGTCCCTTTATTAATCAGGGGTCGTCACAGCGGAATGAACCGCTAACTTATCCAGCATATGTTTTATTCAGCAAATGCCCTTCCAGTTGCAACCCAACACACTCATTCACTACGGACAATTTAGTTTACCCAATTCACCTATAGCAAATGGACTTGTCGGGCAAATCAGAGCACCCGGAGGAAACCCACACGAACATAGGGAGAACATGCAAACTCCACACAGAAATGCCAATAGACCCAGCCGAGGCTCGAACCAGCAACCTTCTTGCTGTGAGACGATTGTGCTACCCACTGCACTACAGTGACACCCTGCATGGATTTATATTCATATATATGTGGCCATTTTTGGAATATAACAATTCTTGATGTTGTGACCAGTCCACATTATGTGGACAAGAGAAATCGCAAACAATCTAAAGTAATGTGCAAACAATGCTATTGTAAACTCCAATTTTGACTGCAACTCCATTCGTGCACACAGAGACTTTATTTTACATTCTTTCTCCAAGCTACAAGCAGGGCAAAGTTGCACAAGCCATTTGAGTTACATCCAAATGTGTAATTTAAACTATAATCCGAAGTCTAGCACAGCTACTTACAAAACAAATAACTTTATATAATGAAAACAAGTTTGTTATTTTGTAAGTTCCCCATTTCAAAATTTTGTAATAATTATCTCACCAATGATGCACAGGGACATTCCTCACTTTGCAGTCATTGGTTAACAAGGTCCCAGCACTCTATCTGGCCCACATTTGTTTATTTTAAGCACACATGTGCATTAGTTATGTGCACCCTTGTGTATAGAGACTATCAGAATCAGAATCAGTTTTAATGCCAAGTCTGCTTTCTACACACAAGGAATTTGTTTTGGCTACAGAAGCTTCCAGTGTACATAAAGTGACAAGTGACAACACAAAAAGAATATGAAAAAAGACGATAAACATTAAACAGAGATGCAGTTAGTCACAGGATCTGAATGTTGTATGTACAGATTTGTTGTAAATATATAGGTTATAAGGTGCTGTGTACAAATGCGTGTGAGAAAGTATTGCATTGTATATTGTTATAAGGTGCTGTGTACAAATGCGTATGAGAAAGTATTGCTCGTTTAATGCACAGTAGGAGAATATTTAACTGTTCATGAGGTAGATGTCCTAAGGAAAGAAGCTTTTCATGTGTCTGGCTGTTTTTGTGCTTGGTGCTCTGTAGCGCCGACCAGACGGTAACAGTTCGAACAGGTAGTGTGCTGGGTGCGAGGCGTCCAGAGTGATTTTGCGAGCCCTTTTACTCACTCTGGAAGAGTACAGTTCTTGAAGTGTAGGAAGGGTAGTGCCAGTGATTCATTCAGCTGTCCGGATTATTCGCTGTAGTCTACAGAGGTCAGTTTTGGCAGCTGAGCTGAACCAGACGGTGATTGAAGTGCAGAGGATGGACTGGATGACAGCTGAGTAGAACTGTACGAGCAGCTCCTGTGGCAGGTTGAACTTCCTCAGCTGAGGAAAGGAAGTACAGTCTCTGCTGGGCTTTCTTCACAATAGAGTCTATGTGAATGTCCCACTTCAGAACCTTGATAGATGGTGGTGCCCAGAAACCTGAATGACTCTACTGCAGCCACAGTGCTGTTCATGATAGTGAGTGGGGGGAGTGCAGGGGGGTTTCTCCTAAAGTCCACTATCATCTCCACTGTTTTGAGCGTGTTCAGCTCCAGGTTGTTGTATCTGCACCATAAAGCCAGCCGCTCCACCTCCTGTCTGTATGCAGACTCGTCACCGTTCCGGATGAGGCCGATAACAGTAGTGTCATCAGCAAACTTCGAGAGCTTGATGGAGGGGTCTTTTGCGGTGCAGTCGTTGGTGTACAGGGAGAAGAGCAGTGGGGAGAGAACACATCCCTGGGGGGCACCAGTGCTGATGCTGCAGCTGTCGGATGTGATTTTGCCCATTCTGACTAGCTGTTGTCTAACTGTCAGAAAGCTGGTGATCCATTGACAGACAGAGCTAGGAACAGAGAGCTGGGTCAGTTTGTACTCGAGCAGTGATGGGACGATGGTGTTAAAGGCAGAACTGAAGTCCACAAACAATATTCTTGCGTAGTTCCCTGGTTTGTCCAGATGTTGTAGGGTATAATGGGTATATATTGACTGCATCATCCACAGATCGGTTTGCTCTATAGGCAAACTGCAGGGGGTCCAGCAAAGTTTCCAGTGATGTCCTTCAGATATGCTAATCTTCGGGATTGGGATGATGGTGGAGCATTTGCATGGGTTTGCGGACGCCGCCCTCACTATTCTGCAGCCCTAGGCGGCCACCTATAGGTCGCCTCTATGGACGCTCCGGCCCTGCCCTGAATACAGATGCGAATGAACAATCTTCCACAAGTAAGAATGCAGACGAAATAGTTGATAAGAAAGGAAAGACTAATGCAGTGGTGTGAAAGTGGTTCGGCTTTTTAAGTTTAGATAAACTTATAGTTTCGGTGCCCTGCAAAATGTGCCGGAGAGTGTTTCTGACTAGCAGCGGGCACACATCAAATATGTTCCACCATTTGAAGCAGTTACTCCTGATAAACATATTGAGAGTCAGAAGGTTAAGGTTAAGCCAACCTTTATGTTAAACCTTTTAATTTATTTAGGTAATTATGCACAAATATAAATAGACAGAGAACCCTTAAAGGACGTTCAAGATGAAAAGCAACCAGAATATACTCAAACAACTCTTTTTCTATTGCAAATATTAATGTAGCCTATACTCTTTTTTATTGTTTTTATTATTACAATTATTTTTTTTTTTCTATGTTTTTTTTATGATGTGTATGTCATAATTGTAAGATTTTGGTATTATTTTATTTGTTAAATATTCAGCATATACAATATACAATATATATATATATATATATATATATATATATATATATATATATATATATATATATATATATATATATATATATATATATATATATATATATATATATATATACTGTATAGATAGATAGATCTATTATCCTATGGCTATATGGCTATCCTATGGCCTTATTATGGCTATTATCCTATTATTGTTCATCCAACAACAAATTTTTTTTTTTTTTTTTCAGTTTCAGTGTATTTATTTCACAACAAGGGACAGTGAACATTAATCAACATTCCCCATAAATGTAAACGTACCCAAATTAGCCAAAGACTTTGTTTTCATTGATGGTCCATTAGCCAGATGTTAAAGGCCATACAAATAAAAATACAAAGATCGTTTCTTAATTTGCTGATGTTTTTGTAATTGCATGTTTTTTTTTAAATTGCACCGTGTTAAGCTCTCTCTGCCACTCTACTATGGGTGTTTAAAATGCAATGATGATAACTAATTTTTTACATTTTTTTTATTTTTTATTTAAAATTTTATAGTACTATATAGTAATTATATAGTAATTCCAGAGGTTTTAAAACTGTACATTTTGGGTTAGACCAACTTATCAGACAATTGATATTAGAAAGGATCATAATATGTGACCAAAAAGTGGCAAACACACACATTGAAAATTTGAGCTGCTACAGTCAGTAAACAGAACGGTTGGACTGCTGCAGTGGCACTGTGGGTGGAAACGTGTACAGTAAGATATAAAAAATAATTATGTCCACTTCTCACAAAACTAGAAGAGCTAAATCTAAATGACTGATTTTTCTATATACATGTACTTGCAGAAAAAGGCTCACCAAAACAAAGTTACTGGCAGTCCTTTTCACATTTTCTGAGTTAGCATGTACACTAGGGACCAGATTATAGCATTTAAACTGTGAAAATGTCAGACATTCATGATATGTCCCCTTCAAGAACTGCAAGTGGTGGAGCAGTCTAGTTGTGACACAATGGGGTACCTGCTAGAGGCTAAAACACAGAGAAATGTCAAGCCTCTGAGGAGGTTAACCTGTAGCTTTCACTGAGAATATACTGTTCATGACATCTGTCATGTCAACTGAGTTTTCCACCTCACAGCTGAAAGGAGAAACACATCCATGGTCAATCAACGGGAATAAATCATACAGCGTTTGAGTGAGACTTCCACAAAAACTGTAGGGTTCTGTAACCTCTTCAATGAGCAGACACCGTTCCTAGACACAAGGTGTTCCCATTCTCCTTTCTTTCTTCTCAGAATTCAATTGATTTTTTTTTAAACCAAAATACATTCAATTTATTGTACATTGACTACTGTAAGTACACTGACTATAGGTTTATCTCTCTCAAATGTATAAACATTGAGCCACCTGGGCACCATCAAAAATGGCATGGTGTAAGGTTGTTTAAAAGGTTGTGCTCACTAATCTACAAGTGCAGAAACCACAGTACATACTAAAAATTAGAACACATATAAAATATAATATAATATAATATAATATAATATAATATAATATAATATAATATAATATAATATAATATAATATAATATAATATAATATAATATAATATAATATAATATAATATAATATAATATAATATAATAGGTTGCAGCTGGAAGGGCATCCGCTCCGTAAAACATATGCTGGATAAGTTGGCGGTTCATTCCACTATGGCGACCCCAAAATAATAAAGGGACTAAGCTGAAAAGAAAATGTATGAATGAATAATATAATATAATATTTATAAACAAATAGAATTAGCCCATCCATAGCAGATTGACTTAGTTAGTTCATTTAGTTACTTTTTTGGATGATTTTTACAGTCAAAAGTACTGATGATGCTGAAATAAGTTCCAGAAACAAGCAAAACATTTACAAAAACATAATGGCATGTGCAATGTTTAACAGTTATTTTTATTTTGATAATTTGTGCTGTATTGCAATTGTAGAAATGTGAAAAACAGGAACTAAAGGCAAGGCAAATTTATTTATGTAACACATTTCATACACAATTGTAATTTATAGTGCTTTACATAAACAATAAAATAAATTTAAATTAACGCAAAATGTGTTATAACAGGTGTTAAAGGAATAAAAAAGAAAAGAAAGACCTAGTGGGATCTGTCAGATGTACAGCTTTATTAAGAGATGTCAGACAGGCAATGGTCATTGGGTACAAACGGAAGCATGACGACAATCCAGAAGCATAGTCAATTCACGAGCAAATAGTCGATACAGGCGGCAAACAATAGAAAACAATAAACAAGGCAAGGGTAGGGATGGCTGATGTTTCGACACAGTGTCAAGATCAAGTGTGGGATCTTGATCTGAAACACCAAGGTCACGTGACTAAGGTGTTTCGAAACACTCAGATCATGTAAATAAAGTGTTTCTACACACCAGTTTGTGTGACTACAGCAATTCAAAGCATCAGTCATTTCAGATGTGTTTCGAGACCTGGCGCATCTACGACAGAAAAAAACTCTGTCTCATGTAGCGTAGTGGATCATGCGTGTGCACAAAGTTACTGTGCTGCAGACGGCCCAGATTCAATTCCCAACTTGTACAAATACTCAGAATTTATGACTTGATGTATTTTAATAATGTTACTGTTTATGACCAAAACAAGACATATTTATTCACAAAGTGTTTATTCGGATGTCAGACCAATGTTAAAAAAAAAAAAAAAAACATGTTACAAGCATTTAAAAACTAACTATACCTGCATCACCCTGGATTCAAACCCATTATCGCTGTATGCTAGTCAGGAACGCTCACCACTTCATTAAATCACTTGATATTTCAACTCTACAATGTGGCTTTAATACCTCAATTTGCTTAACTGTTTCTTTGCTGAAGCTATTCCAGAGCAAAACATAAAAAATGACCACTAGGTCTCACTGTAAAGTGGGGTTTCGAAACGTTTCGAAGCTTTGATACATTTGCTTCAACTGTTTCAGTGTTTTATGAAGCCTGGCTTTGCCCACCACTAGGCAAGGCTCAAAGACCCCAGAAAAAAAATAGACTAGGAAATGCTTCGTAATGTAATAACAACAAGACTCAGCAATGTGTGTGTGTGTGTGCGTGCGTGCGTGCGTGCGTGCTTTTTATATGGTCCATCTGATTAGTCTATCATGAGCTTCCAGCTGTGTGTTTGTAATCAGTGGTGTACTGGAACTGGTGTGAAGTGCATGATGGAATATGTAGTCCAGTTTAGTGGCAGATGTGATGTGTAGAGTGCCCTCTAGTGTGTCTGGTGGGCACTCAACTTGGTGACTGCGACACTCATTCAGTTAAATTAAATACTTGTAAACTTACAAGAATAAATTGGAAATGTTTGATATAAAAGCAATACTACTACCTCTCTTTTAGCAAATTTTAAATTTAATATTAAATAATATATAATATAATAGTCAGATGGCTAAATCAACTATTTATTTTATTTATTTCATGGTAGTTTAGTTTAGTTGTTAAATAATTATATCAAATCAAAATAATAGCAAGCAAAACACTATTCAGTCAG
Source organism: Danio kyathit (assembly GCA_903798195.1). Taxonomy (NCBI): domain Eukaryota; kingdom Metazoa; phylum Chordata; class Actinopteri; order Cypriniformes; family Danionidae; genus Danio; species Danio kyathit. Next base: position 20,714,360 of record LR812542.1, read on the forward strand.
AAGAGACCAGGATGACACCAAAAAGTAACAGAGCATTTGCTGCTCTGAACCCATTGTTATAAAAAAAAAGAACAAAGTGAGTCGTGCATCCGCGGTGGCACGGTAGCTCAGTGGTTAGCACTGTTGCCTCACAGCAAGAAGATTGCTGGTTCAAGACCCGGCTGGGTCAAATATGGAAGTATATATTTATGGCCAAATATGGCTGGAGGGGCATTCGCTGTGTGGAACATATGCTGGAATAGTTGACGGTTCATTCCCCTGTGGGACCCCCGATACATAAGGGACTAAGCTGAAAGAAAATGAATGAACGAACGAACGAATGAATGAATGAATGAATGAATGAATGAATGAATGAATGAATGAATGAATGAAGCGTGCATAGATGAACTAAAACACACACCGAGAAGTTCGGTTTGAAGATTGCATCTGTCTGCTCACAAGTAATCATGCAGTAACTCAAGTCATTTAAAAAATAAATCAGGACAGGTGCAGTTAAATAGACTGTCTAATTGTCTTCAGGTAAGTGGCTGTGAGATCAGCTGGAATTAGCTCAGGGTTTCATATTTACCTTTGCTATATACTGTAGATCATTTTAATAGCAGTCAAGCTTTCATTACGGATTCAGCGCGCAACAGAGAAGTCGCACTGCTTTCTGTTAGTCAATCAGCTATGAAATGGAATACATGATCTCTTATGGATCAATTTCAAAGACGTCTGGATAAAAAGAATTGCAGGAGTATTTGTGTTCATGTGCATTTGATTGGCGCAAAGTTTAAATGTTACGCACAAAGGTCTTTGCAGGGATCATCAAACGAGTCAACAAAGGAAAATTCACTCAATCTGTTTGACTCTTTGTTTGCCTTTGAAGCAAAGGTGTGATTGTGATGGATAATATGTGGAAGTTTACTTGATGTTAAATACATTTTACTGTATTTCTAAGTATTTTGCTGTCTGTCATTTCTAAGAAGAAAAAGAAAGATTAAAAATCTGAGAGAAGATGTGTGTGTGGAGGTTTAGGTAAATCTGACCAAATAAAGGATGGAGTCAAACATATAAGCATCTGAGGTAAAAATTACCTTAGGTTTCATGCATAAATCTAAATAAATTATTACATACTATATATTTGTAGCAGAGCTAAATTTAAACACCATCAAACATCTCTTTTTTCCCCAATATGAAAGTCATTCATTCATTCATTTATGAATTTTGCTTCAGCTTAGTCCCTATTTCAAAGGTCACCTCAACGGAATGAACCGTCAACTATTCTGGCATATGTTTTATGAAGTGGATGCCATTGGGATCCAGCTGCAACCCAATATTGGGAAACAGCCACACTCATTCACGCACAAACACACAAGCATACACTACGGACAATTCAGTTTATTCAATTCACCTATACTGCATGTCTTTGGGTTGTGAGGGAAATCAGAGCACTCGGAGAGCCTGCAAACTCCATACAGAATATGCCAACTTAATACCCAACTGGGACTCGAACCAGCGAACCAGCTGTGAGGCAACAGTGCTAACCACTGAGCCACCGTGCCACCCAATATAAAAGTAATCTAAACTAAATTTTATTTGTTAGCATGCTAATCACTAAGATGCTGCAAAAACACTAAAACTTCATATAAATAAATAAATAAATACATTTTAAAAACTGTATTAGTCTAGTGTCAAATATTTATACTGCTTTGAAACTAATTTATTTTAAACTAAAATAACATAAAATCACATCAAAACATTAACCCTCAGGGGTCTGAGGTGATTTTTGGGCCCCTAAGATGTTTTGACATGCCCTTTAGAAAAAAAAAACAAAAAAAAACATGATGTGTGGTTAGTAGATTTTGGAGAAAAAATTAAAGGCGGACACGAGAAGAGCTGGTGTGATGCGTGCTCTGCCGAGAGAATTCTATGGATTACCTAGCAATACAACATTTTTTTAAAAAATGAGCTGGAAAGCGCACCTTCCAAGCAGGTCTCTTATGTATATCTCTCATGTATTCGTGGAGATTCCGCTGTTTTTTCTGACCACAGTTTACATGTCGCGCGAATCTCATGTAGATGATTGTAATAACAAAGCCTTGTGGGCGTGGTCGCATTAAAAATAATGAGTTCAGACTGAGAAACTAGACAAAGTGTTGGTTTCATATTGATTACTTAATCAGACAATATTTGTTTTTAACATGCATTTAAAAGTAGACACTTCAAGCTTTCTATAGATATGTCTCATGTCTGTGTGTTTTATTTTCACAGAGTTTCAGTGCATTATAGTGACACATTTCTAAAAACAGTTCGCAGACAGATAAAAAAAAATGCAAACACAGTTCACTTTCCTTATTTTGCAAAATCACACACTTTTGTTGTTATTGTGAGTGTACACAAAAAAAGTAGACACCTAACATATTCGATTGATGTATTGGTCTTATCTGTTTGATCAAAACTGAAAGTGTCATTGAAGTTCTTTTCGGCGTTATCAGGAGAAGACGCCTCACACCGTGTATACGCGGTCTTCGACCCCTGAGGGTTAATTGAGGCATCTGACTAATATATAATATTTTATTTTTATATTAATTGTAAACACTGATAAAACAAGTATGCTTTCTGTAAAACAGTAATTCTAATTTATTATTAAAGGGTCACGAAACACCAAAACACATTTTTTCAGCTGTTGACAGTCATATATGTGTCCCATGCTGCTATAAACACTATTAGGACCCATATATTTCACTAAAAAGTGAAAATTGGTTGTTTTTGCATTATTTTAAGCAAATTCGTTCTTCCGGTTTGAAACGAATTTTTGAAGCTGCATCACGGCCATGAGATACTTGCGTGTAAATCCAGAGTGGCGAGTGGCTGTCTGTACCTGCGAGTACAACATGACGTATCTGAGTGTGCGGCATTAATTCATGAGAAAGACTTTGTTCAAACCAATCAGTGCGCTCTGTTGTGTATGGCGTGCAACTTCATTAATATGCATGATAGCTTCGAAGACTGTTTACCTGTTTACAGTGTTCAGACGGCAGAGAGACGCCACGTTGTGTTGCCAAAACAAGTGAAAGAACAAGAATTTGGAGACACAGTCGTCGGTGTTGCATTTATTATTGCGCAGTGTTTATTATTGTGCTGCAACGAAGGTTTTGTTTTCATTTTCCCTCTATGAGAGAGCTGCTGGAATCACGTGTGGATTATAGTGCACGCGACACGCGACAGAAATGCGTTTGTAAGGAACATTTTTTACCCGAGAGCTTTTCGCATCTGGAAATGATGAAATCTGGATTTGCCGCTCGTCTCCTTTTAAAAAAAGACACAGTTCCAGTGTGATTGTCTGTCTACAGATTTGGTAAGTGTGTGTGAGAGCAGTGCACTTTGTTTAACCCAGATGGCAAAGTTAGTTTGTATCGTCAGCAGAGCTCTTTCAGTTTTTAAAGACATACCTCAGTAAAAATGATTTAGTTACTCAGTTTACAGTACATTAATATCACTGCAATATTATAGACTGAAAGATTTGCTGTAAATGCTGCTCTCCGAGTGTAAACATGTTAACACAATCAAATTATTCCCGTCGTGCAGGATTTATGCCGCATTTTGTGACAGGAAAGTCTATACACACGGCTTTCTGACGCTACCTACCGAGTGCATAAGTTACAGAGAAATGCGGAGGATTTTTTTCTCCCATTCACCGTGCGGTATCAAACATATAATTAAAACTACACTCTTCCAGCAGTTCCTCACTTTCAATATCTCGTTTGTCACGGGCGACATGCAGGAAATATTCCTGAATAAAAAGTTAAAGTGCCAAACTGCAGTTAAAGTCGACAAATTAATAATTTGGCAAATAATTCGATTACTAATGTCTGTGTAAACACAGTCACTGTCTTTCTCCCCTGCGTCTGTGTTTGTTTTGCCTGTGAAATCAGCGCGTGCCCAAATGGAAACTCCCTTCTTTGCAAGTCCTTCCCTCTTTCCCTTCCCCGACACTCCCACACTCCCAGATCTGGACACGCCCACTTTCCTGACTTTTTTTCAAACTAGAGGTGTGAAAACACCCTGCTGAGACAGGGGGGTTTTGTGGCCCTTTAAATGCTTGTTTTCTTTTTCTTTTAAAACAACATTATAAAGTACTTTATTGGCCCAGAGGTTGCACAAAGTGCATTTATTCTGCAAACAGAATCACAAATAAACAGATTCATGTTTGTATTTATTACAGTTCACCACATGACAAGGGTTACTTTCAGATTTAGTCGCAGCAATCAGGACAACCAGCTCAATAAGAAACCACAAAAACAGACCCTGTTTTTTTTTCATTTGAGGAGGATATCTTAGAGGAGTTTACTAAGCTTTACTTAAGTAAACCACCAGACATAGGACGTCATGGGCGTTTCTTTAACATGCCAATTGCAAAACATCAAGTCTTGTAAAAAAATTACCTCAAACATCCTTCTTATCTACAAAGTAAAAAAACTAATGCTGATATTTCAGCATCATAACACAATTCTGCAGTTTAACATAATCACAGAAATTAATCTAATTTGCTTTTGCTGCTCAAAAACATTTTTAATATTCAAAAACATTGTCACTTCAGCATTTTTAGTGCTTAAATTCAATATAATCTCTTAAAAAATATTTTTGAAACTTTTGAAAATTTGTGTCAAAGAATAAACTTTCAAAACTTCTCCAAGAGGCTTTACTATGAAAACAGTTCAGAAAACTAATTAAAACTGTCAGCCCTGTAATTACAGCACTCCTGCTAAAAATACCACAGCTAAATATACAAAAATATGTGCTCTTCTTTAGTATAAAAAAGTAGTGAAATACAAAAGCCAGCCATCTTTCAAACATCTAGAGCCCTTCATAGTAAATTTCTAACAGGCAATCATTGAGTCATTGTCTGATAATGACACATTTCAAAACAACCAAAGCATAGCCAAATTACCATTCCACACCATTCTCAACATAACAGGTTCAAATAAAGTAATACATTCGCTCATCTTTTGTACAATCAGAGGTAAATTATTACTCCCTAACTAAGTCTGACCCAGATAAACAAGCACGTCAGGAATGTCGTCTCCTTTCCCCTGATGAACACAACAACATGGCAATAGAAATGAATTACGTGCACTCAAAGTAAACGCTTTATTCTGAGTAACACTGTGACTCTGACAAGTCATAAATCCCAAATGGTGCCACTGCCAAAGTCACATTTAAGAATCGGAGGTAAACGGAAATCACTGTCGGCTCGTTTATCTTACATCAGGCGTAAAGTAAAGTCACAATATTAGATGTATTGCTGGGTCAAAGAGCACCTTCTTGCTGGTGATGAAGCTTGGTGGACTTCAAATGTCACAACAATACATGGCAGTTTGTTATTTTGAGGTAAATGGCATGTGACTTTTACTTTGAGAGCTGATATACTGTTTTCCTATCTCTTTTTATTGTCGTATCCTCAATCCTGAACTGCCATTTAAACTGAACTAAATTTATATAGCGGAAAAACAGGTAGTACGATTTAAAAAAAAAAAACGACATATATAAAAGGTTGAAATCCTCATTGAGGCTCCAAAAAGAAAAGCGAGGCATTAAGAGCTGAGGGATAAAAACCTTTAGAATATACAGATCAAGGTAAGTTGCACTTAATTTGTCTTCTGGTAAACATGCAACCATTTTCTGTTATTTCTGAAAGGCCGTACTAAATGGAAAACAATGATATTTCAACAGAATATAAAAATCTATTGGACAACAACATCCTAATTTTAAGTATTCACCCCCTGGCTCTTAATGCATTGTGTTTCCATCTGGAGGGTTTGTGAGGGTTTGAACCTTTTTTAACAGTTGTGTTTGAGGCCCTCAGTCATCCTGGGAGTGAAAAGGTGACACAATCATACAGGCACTGTTGGAAAAGGTTGAAATCTGGAAAATATGCTGGAAAGCTGAAGAATCTGCAGGACATGGGGGATTTTTTTTTCAAGAACAGCATCAGTTTAAGTGTTCAGAACAAATAACACCCATGAACAAGCATCACAAAGCAGAAAAACACTTATAAATCATCAGGTGACCACACAGTATTAAAGATCAAGGCTATGAAAATTTTTGCAGGGGGATATTTTTAATAAATTCAGCTTTGGCTTTTGTCTTGTGAACTATATGTAAAACTCTTTTATCTAAAATATCTTACTCAGGGTGAAAAAAAACATACACACCCCTCCTATTTGCAAACCTTCAAGCACAACTAACATATACAGTCGAAGTTAGAATTATTAGCCCCCCTTTGAATTTTTTTTTCTTTTTTAAATATTTCCCAAATGATGTTTAACAGAGCAAGGACATTTTCACAGTATGTCTGATAATATTTTTTCTTCTGGAGAAAGTATTATTTGTTTTATTTCGACTAGAATAAAAGCAGTTTTTATTTTTTATTTTAAAACCATTTTAAGGTCAAAGTTATTAGCCCCTTTAAGCTATATTTTTTTTCGATAGTCTACAGAACAAACCATTGTTATACAATAACTTGCCTAATTACCCTAACCTGCCTAGTTAACCCAATTAACCTAGTTAAGCCTTTAAATGTCACTTTAAGCTGTATAGAAGTGTCTTGAAAAATATCTAGTAAAATATTATTTACTGTCATGATGGCAAAGATAAAATAAAACAGTTATTAGAAGTTAGTTATTAAAACTAGTATGATTAGAAATGTGTTGAAAAAATCTTCCATCTGTTAAACAGAAAACGGGGAAAAAATAAACAGGCGGGCTAATAATTAAGGGGGGCTAATAATTCTGACTTCAACTGTATGTTTCTACAGTACAGTATACACTGTAAAAATATCTGTTAATTAACTGTTTCTGTATTTTGTGTTTCCCATATATTTACATTCGTGAAATTCATAATGGGACCTTGATCTCTGCTCTGTCTACGTTTGATGTTGAAAATTCAACTCTACAGTATAATAAAGTGACTTTTATTAACATTTTAGTAGTGTATAATATAATAATATAAATAATATAAAGTATAATAAATAATATATAAATGAATCTGTAAAATAACAGAAAATGTACTGGCAGCGTATTACAAGGTTTTTGCAGCATAAAATCCAACACCAACCCAGACAATATATCACTTTAACACTGT
>LR812542.1:20726484-20738984 GCA_903798195.1 Danio kyathit
TACTGGGGAGTGGCGTTTTAATGTAATGTTTGATACCGCACAGCGAATGGGAGAAAAAAAATCCTCCGCATTTCTCGGTAACTTAGATGTACTTGGTAGGTTGTGTCAGAAAGCTGTGTTTGTATAGACTATCCTGTCACAAAATGCGGCTAAAATTCTACACGACGGTAATCGTTGGATTGTGTTTACATGTTTACACTCAGAGAGCAGCATTTACAGCGGATCTTTCAGTCTATAATATTGTACTATAATATTGCAGTGATATTAACATACTGTAAACTTAGTAACTAAATCATTTTGACTATGGTATGTCTTTAAAAACTGAAAGAGCACTGCTGACGATACAAAGCAAGTTTGCCATCTGAATGAACAAACAAAGGGCACTGCTCTCACACACACTTACCAAATTTGTAGACACAGGACAATCTATACAAACTGGAGCCGTGTCTTTTTTAAAAGGAGACGAGCGGCAAATCCGGATTTCATAATTTCCAGATGCGAAAAGCTCTCGGGTAAAATGTTCCTTACAAACGCATTCTGTCACGTGTCGCATGCTTTGTAATCCACACGTGAGTCCAACTGCGCTCTTATAGCGTGGAAATTAAAACACAACAACTGTTGCAGCACAGTAAAATGCAACACTGATGACACGTGTCTCCGAATTCTTGTTCTTTCACTTGTTTTGGCAACACAACGTGTCGTCTCTCTGTCGTCTGAACACTGGCAAAACAGTCTTCGAAGCTATCATGCATATTAATGAAGTTGCACCGCATACACAATATTTTAGAGCTCGCTGATTGGTTTTAACCAATTTCTCATGAATTAATGCCGCACACTCAGAGACGTCACGATGTACTCGCAGGTACAGACATCCACTCTCCAAGCTGGACTACACGCAAGTATCTAATCCCCGTGATGCAGCTTCGTTGCTTTTTAGCTGAGATCAGAGGAGCCTGGTTCAAATGTTGTTACCAAGCACAATTAAATTCGATAGATGAAGAAATGTTCAGCGACATGGGTCATCAGTGTTTCATTTTAAAGTGTGCCGAAACAAAAGTGTTGTTTCCATTTCTCCGCAACACGAACGCAGAATGCATATTTGCACCTAAAAACGCCATGCATAGCACTCAGAAATAGTTTAAATCAGTTGACATGTCAAATTGCTGCAGTAAACAAAGCCCTCAATGCCTGCCCCGCCTTCAAGCTCTTCTGATTGGCCCACTGATTTGTCACACTACTGATAATCTACAGCCATGAAAAGGTAAAGGTCTGGATATGCAAGAATGAAAATAACACTGACAGATTTTGTAATAATAATTCATAAAAATAATGGCACATCCGTTCAGTGATCATGTGGCGAACGTTTATCCACCATTTACACTTTTCGAAGTCCGCTATGAAAATGACTAATGACATTCACCGAAAAGTCTGAGGGACGTGCAAGTACAGCATCTGCCACATATTTAAAGCAAAGGATGTTCTATTTAATCCTTTATTTAATCGTCATGATGTTGTCAGTCGTGCAACTGCAGCAAGTACACCATCACAAAAAGGCCTGCATTCACTAAGAATAATCTAATATTGCAGCTCATGAGAAAAAGTTACCGATATTTATTTCAATCTTTTTATTGGTCTTTTGTATGACAATACAAATTAAATATTGAGAGGTAAACAGCAATGTATTGTCCATTAGTAATCCCATACCCTAACCTCTCATTCATTAACTCAACAAAACAACAATAAATAAATAATTACATAAATACCAAATTAAGAAAATTAAATGGTCACACTTTATTTTGATGGTCCGTTTGTTGAATTTAAGTTACATTGCAACTAATTATCATTAGATTATAAGTGGACTGTTAGGTTGGGGTTAGGGTTAGTGTAAGTTGACATGTACTTGCAAAGTTTCTTATAGTCAGTTAAATGTCTGTTGAAGGACTGTTAAATGTCAGTGTCAACAGATATTAAGCAGACAGTCTACTGATACTCAAATGGACCATCAAAATAAAGTGTTACCAATTAAATACATAAGAACATGACATCAGATTAACTGGATACAGATTGCGAAAATAATAATAATTAAAATAATAATAATGAATAAAAAATAAAATAAAATAAAAACTTCTAATAAAATGGTAAATATTACAGGTTGCCAGCACCAGGTGTAATAGGCAGACCTTTGATGTAATGAAGAAAGGAATGCCAAGTCTTATAAAAGGAATCTAGTGAGCCAGAGAGTGAGCATCTCAGCTTTTCAAGTCTGATACAGTAAACAATGTCCTGTATCCACTTGTCATGTGTAGGGGGGAAGTGTGTTTCCACTTAAGTTACTGATATTAAGATCACGTATGCAAATAATAAGTTATATGTCAATATCATCTGTGCAATATCAGACACCACCTGTGAGAACACATCACAGTTATTATCGTTAAGTTCAGGGACGTGCAGGGCTGGTGAGCGCATGCAGATTTTTTTTCATTAGTTTTGATTAGCATTGATTTCAAATGCAATAAATATGCTAATATAAAACTTGTAGTAACAGTGCTCATAATTTTTGGTGGGTGCTACAAAATGTTGGCTGGTGCGATAAAATTTTTAAGTTAGGAGCACCAGTGCTACTAAGCAAAAAGGTTAATTTCAAGCCCCGTATCGTCAACAGTACTCTTTCAGTTTTTGAAGACATACCTTAGTCAAAATGAATGAAGTTACTAAGTTTACAGTAATATCACTAGAACAGTTCAGACGGCAAAGTTAGATAAAATCTCCCCTGAATCTGTGTTTGTGTTGCTGGCGTGCAAATCAGCTGTTGTGCAGGTAATGAAACCCCCTCTTTTTTTATGCAAACCCTTCCCTCTTTCGTCACCCGACACTCCAATCTAAACATAGCTGGACTCACTCACTTTCCTGACTTTTTTCAAACTAGAGGTGTCAAAACACCCTGCTGAAACAGGGGGGATCTTGTATTTTGTGACTTGTATTTTCAGTATAATGTCTTTATAAAATATTATGTAAGACATTCAAAGCTTATTGTAAATAATGTAATGTGCAGGTAGCTTCGAATGTAAGTATGATGTGCCAGAATTTCTGTTCAGTAGAGTCTTATATAAATTGTCAAAATGACTGCTATGGCTAATCTAGTAGTTTTAGAATTCTGGTAGTTACAGAGTTAACATGATGTGGTTTCAATGGTCAATATAAAGACACAGGTTGAGTTTAGAATTTTGTTTGAGGTACTACTATTTGGGTGGCACAGTCTTTTTCTTTCACAAGAGAAACCTAATGCATACAAACCATCAGGGTCAATATAATCTACAAGAACACTAGAATGAAGAAGAGCTAATGAAATATACAGAGTAGCTGGGTTTCAAATGCCAAATTTCAAATAAAAATTTATTTTTTATTACATTTTCTTTTTTATTTCTAATTTAACTTCAAAAGAGTTTTTGGATTTGTGCAGAAAAAGGGCTAAATCGAAAAAAAAATGGAGATGGAAACTCATATGCTGAATAAACTCTTACATAGAACATTACACCCATGTACACAAGAACAAAAATTCATATTCTAAGCATAACTTACACATTAGATGCACTATATTGATACTCACCCAGATGTTGCCATCTTGATGGTATGGTTTCCAGTTCCTTCCTGTGTCACTATAGAGCAGCCTGTATCGTGTTGTCCAATCAGAACTGCTATATCGACCCTGTGTGGCGACGGCTGTGACCTGTTTTCTGCTTCCCAGGTCGACCTGCAGCCACTGGTAATGATCACTGTCCAGCGGAGACCAGCCCCCAGCACCTACAGAAACAGCACAATACTCAGCATCTTGTTGTATTGATCTAAAATCTTTGTGGTCTTGTCACACAGGGGCTAGAGAAGAACACAGCAGGAGTAAGTGTCTGTTCACTGTTAATATTACGTGTGTTCTTTTATCAGTTTTAAGGGTATTCATTTAAAGGGTCATGCACTACAGGATAACCTACAAGAGGTGTACAATTTAACAGAGATCTGCTGGTGTTTGGTAAACTGAATGTTCAAGAGGAACATCTGTGTTATTACTGTATGTTCTCGCCTCTCCAGAAAGTCTTGGGAACAGATTGTCTTACAGATGTTTTATCTGTGCTTTTAGCCAGAGGCTTTTGGACATTTGTTAAAGGGATTTTTGAAGGATCATTAAATGTTGTAAATAGAACCATTAATGTAAAAAGAAATGTTCCAAACACATGGCTCCCATTCTACATATTGGCCACTTCACACAATCCGATCAAATACACATATCCTGCTTCATTCAAAATACACCCAATTATGAAAGTAAAATGAGCAACAAGCTAAGCTTTAAGGGCTAAATGCTGCCTTGAGGCTAAATGGCTTTCTTCAACTTCAGGCACTTTCAGATTTCTTTATTGGGTCATTATTAATAAGGCACCAGGGAGGTAATGTGAACTTGAGATAAAATAGGAGATGCAAATAGGAGATGAAAATTTCCACTTGAGCAGAATATTATAATTATTTGTCATTTCCAAGTGTGAACATATATACTTGTTTTTTTTTTTTTTTTTTTTATAAAAAAAAAATGCATACACTGCTAGTTGCAAAAGTAAGATAAAAGATTTGGACATTCAGTTCCAAAAGTGTTTACAAAATGTCAATAATAAACACAAGACGGTTTACGGGATGCTGTAGGAATTTTCATAATTTTCAGCAAAATAAGACAAAGCTTTTATTTAATGTGCATAATTATTGTTCAACATAGGCTCATTCTGAAAACGTAGAGATTGTGAAATCTTCAGAGATGTCTGGAGATTGTGAATTATGTAGCCAGAGCTACATATGGCTGCATTTCACCTTCAAAGAGAACACTACAGGGCAGTATGATGCCGTTCATTTTCTCGCTACCAGCTGACCGCCTACTTCCGTATGGACAGCTTTCCTGCTGTTACTAGTTTGTGCAGTAGCTCGACATGTATGTCAATGGACTTGAGATGCAGAGTGGAGTTGAGTCGGGTGAAGAACGGCTCCAGAAAGCAGGTAAGGCAAAAACAAAAGCTAAAAAATTTAATAAGTGAATAACAGGGTGAGAATGTGGTAAAATCTGAAAATGTGGTAAAAATCAGGTGGCTTTTCTTTTTCTGTATTGCTTTTTAAAACACTGAGGTTGGGTTTAGATAAGGGGTGGGTGGGTCAATCGGTGCTTTTGAAAACACTATTACTTGGGTTTAGGGAAGGAGGAGGGTGGGGGGATCGGTCAGTTAGTGAGTCGATCAGCGGCCTCTGGTGGATTTACGTGAGAACAGCAGGCGCGAATGGCACTCGTGAGAGAAATTTGAGATATTAAAAAGGATACACAGCTGCCTCTGGTGGATTCGCGAAAACAAAGACTGCAAAAAAAACGTAGCTCCTGTTAGGGAGATATTTAGTTGAATGGCACTGTTTCAAGGTTGGTTAATATTAGTGGTAGATTTTAGTGAAATGAGTATGTTTAAGATTTATTCAACCCACACTCATTATTGATACGTACACCTGCACACACGTCCCAGGAGGTATGTTCTTTTGCAGTTTTTGTTTTGGCAAATCCACCAGAGGCCGATGTGTATGCTTTTTCAGATCTCAAATTTATCTTGCGAGTGCCATTTGTGCCTGCTGTTCTCACATAAATCCACCAGAGGCTGCTGTCAACTGACTGACTGACTGCCTGACCAACCAACTGACTGATCAACCCACCCCCTTCCCTAAACCCAACCGATAGTGTTTCAAAAGCACCAATTGATCCGATCACTCCCTTCCCTAAACCCAGCCGACAGTGTTTTCAAAAGTAATCCAGAAAAAGAAAAGCCCCCGTGGCTGCCTGATTTTTACCACCTTTTTAGATTTTACCACATTCTCACGCTGTTATTTACTCCTCTATGTGTCAAAAGTCCGCCGACATACATGGCGAGCTACTGGGCAAACTGGTAACAGCGGAAAAGCCATCCACACAGAGGTAAGTGAAAAGAAACAGAAGCCATCGGCGGCATCATACCACCCATAACGTTTGTTTTAAAGACGAAATGCAGCCATACGTAGCTCTAGCTACATAATTTGCGCTCTCCAAAAATGCATATGGGGGTACGTTTTCACAATGAGCCTCTGTTGGATGTTATTGTTATGATTAGGCACATGTTTAGTGGAATGAATAGGTTTAAGGTCAGTGAAATATACACAACAAGTGCATTGTATGACAGACAAATATTACATGAGTTGATGACATAACATCAAGTGGGTCCACCCTGTCAGTCTGCAATAGCAAAGGTTTTCTTAGTTAAAAAAAAATTGAGAAATAAATGCCATGTTATAGTCTGAAATCTGTTTTTTTTCCTTTATCTGTATCAGAATGAAAAAAAAAAACTCTACTTCACTTTAGTTCCCTACTATCCTTATATAAAGTCAGCAGGTCAGCAGTTTAGGGCGTCCGGGGATCAGTACGAGACAGAAGCTTAAGAAAGTGTAAAGGAACCAGGGGACATTACTTCACCACCACCTGCAACCTGCCGCCCAGGCAGATGTTCTGAGGAGATAAAGAGAGCAGAAGAAGGGCACTGGAAGGACACCAAAAGATGAGAAACAGAGGCACAAAACACATTCTGGAGTTGTTGGGTTCTGACAAAATAAATAATAGTAAAATAAAAATACTGGACTCTGATAAACAAGAGAGGATCGAACTGAAGGGATGACAAATAAATTGCATTATGTTGGTCTAAACCCTGTCTGATGGGATATCTGTGAAGACTTATAGATGTAGCATGTAGGACTTTTTGATGATAATGCACCTAGGCAATGATAAATCGTATGGCATAATTTTTGAATAGCTTACCATCTGTTAGCTTACACTAAAAAAAAAAACACCCACATGCTTTGTGCGCACTCTTTTTATTTGTTTTTGAATTTAGTTCTTATGACTTCATTGACTTGACAGTGTTAATCTATTTGCTGATTTATGGATTGCAGTATAGATTTTCTGATGCAGATATTATGATCCAGCACTGCTTTCTAATACAAGATAAAAGAGATGGACAGCTGTAGGCAAAAAGACAGGCAGGCAGGGCAGTATCAATGGGAGTTTGCTACACATTAATCACAGGATGATCTGTTTGACCTCATAATTCAGATGCTGTCATTACTATTTCATTATTTTCATGCTTGAAGCTTTGCCTCAGTTACTCATTTAAAGTCAAGGAAAAGCCTAATCTATCAAACTTCAGCCACCAGGTAGGGATTTAAGAAATATAGTTAATCCAAAAATGGAAGATCTTCAAATTGTAGTAATCTATTCATATTGCTGTGAACCCTTATGGCTTTCTCTTATTCATGGAACATTGAACATTTTCAGAATGACTCTCATGAAAAGTCACATTTTAGTCACATCAATCATTTAAATAATATCAGTCATTAAACTGGAGTCAGGATGACTCTTTTGAAAAGAGTTTCTTACACTGCAGACCATTGATCATCAACTGGCGGCCCGCGGGCCAAATCCGGCCCGCTGAGCCGTTCAATCCGGCCCGCGACTGGATTCCAAAATTGTGAGGATCAAAAAGAAAATAGTGGTCCACATTATTAAAGCAACTAAATATAACAACAACTGAGTCTCTTGTCAGAATAACCACCATTTATGACTATATTTATGCTACACTCCGAAATGAGGACAGACTTAGACCATGCGGCGTTAAGCATTTATTGTTTCAAACAGGTTTTAGCGTAACTGAAGACCAGGTGGGGTGTAGGCGGAGTGCGCGCGACGTGTGTGTGATGAAGAGCAAGGAGGGATGCGGTGGAGAGGGGTGCGCGAAGTATTTGAGGAGCGGGAGGAAGACGAGTGATTTCCGGGAGATTATCACTCGTTTGCGGGCATCAGGGAGTCTCTATGCATTTGCGGGAGACTCACAGAACTTCCGGGAGACTTGAGATGTCTGCCTCAGGACTAAAAAAAGGAGGAAAAACAATCTGGCACAACTTAAAATAGCATGGTAAATAAATAACCTGGTACCAGAACAAAACAGGTCACAAATATATGTTCGCACATCAAATGAAACGTTAAGTGGGATTGAATTTAAATCACAATGCTGTAACGGGCTACTCACAGTGCTTAATCAATGGCTAAAGTTACATTTCTCCTTGTTGACTTAGCCTAATTGAGTTGAGGCAAAATATCTATCACTCCTAGTGGTTGACTGTGGTATAGGTGATGGGAGCCTGAAACAAATGCCTTCAGTTTTGTAATGAAATTGAAAAAGTATAAACATTAAACATAATGTTAAGCCAAAATGAGATTTTTATTTGATTTTCTTCTTGGGGGTCCGGCCCTCAGGGAGACTGTCCGGCAAAACTCTGGCCCTCTGAAAAATATAGTTGATGACCCCTGCTGTAGACTTTTTTTTAAAGTTATGAATTATAGTTTTTCTCAGTGGCTTTGGTGCATTTCTCACAACACTATTTACATTTGCACAACAGTTAATGCATTTCTCAAAACAATTAGGCATTTGTGCACATCACAGTAGCAGTTTCTCATTCCTTCCAGCAAATTGCAAATGCTTTTGGACATGCATCAATTGCTTTCATACAACTCTCTGCTGTTTGTAACATTATCATTTGCTTATGTCATGTCAGTCAAAATTAACTAAACTTGTGAATGCTGAATAGTCATTCCATATAAAACTAATAGTCCTCATTTCATTACTTGAGTCATTACATGAATAAATGTTGAACTAGTTGTGAAAATCTGTCAAGCTAATTTTATTTAAAAAATGTAAATCTTTTTTTTCTGAAAATGTCTCCTAAATTGAACAATTTCATGAATGATTTACAGACCTGTGTATGTTGTAGGTTCAGTTCCAATATGTACTGCAATATTGTTTACATTTGTGCACAGCTCTACCTAAAGGAAGTTTATGTTTGTTGTAAATAAGGGTGTATTTATTCTTTTGCACAATGCTGTGAATAAATTAGAATTGCAAAGAGCAAATGCAGTAAAAATGTGAAACATACATATTCAGTGTCTTGTACTCAGATACCTCACTAAATGCAGTGATGTCTAACTTTACTGTAGTTTTCAAATGGCTGTGCAAATAGTATATAGTGCTGTCTTGAGCATTTTCAGAAAGTGTCACCAAAATCTGACTTTATTGCATTGGAAAATATGTACAGAGTAAAGTGTCATAATGAAAACATGACAAAGCTATTTGACTATCTTGTTCATAAACAATGGTGTCAGGACTTTTCATCTTGATGACATTGACACTTTCATTGACATCAATACTTGCTTTTGAGGAATGAGCTTTCCATTTTGAGCAAGTGATGCGCTTTTGCAGGTTATCCACTAGGTTTTGCAGCTTGCACTAATTGTTTTGAGAAATGCATTAACTGTTGTGCAAATGTAAATAGTGTTGTGAGAAATGCACCAAAGCGACTGAGAAAAACTGTAAATAAAATTACATATATATATATATATATATATATATATATATATATATATATATATATATACATATCTATCTATATATATATATATATTTCAGTCATTTGAGTCATTTCAATATTATTGTTGTGATCGCCAGCTGTGTTGTCTTCGCTGGGGATTACATCCTGTAGTCTGTTGTAATCGACAGCTTTGTTTTCTCTGTGGGAGATTACTTCCCACCGTACTACAACTCCCAGAACTCTTTGCGTCCATAAACTCCTGCAACAGCTGACAATAATCCAGATATTGACCCCTTTCACACAGTGATACTGGTAAATATCCGGAAAATTTCTGGAAAGACTTTACCAGTAAATTAAAAAAAGTGCTGTTTACACAGGCAAGGACGTTCTGGATTTTTCCTGGATTGTTCATTCACACATCCATTCCAAAATACCAGTAAATTCTGACATCATTAACCAGAAATTACCTCTAAACGGTTGTGCTTGTATTTGTAAACATAGAAGTGGTTGGGCTTTTGTTAAGGGTTTCACTTTTATCTAAAGCTTTAGCATTCATGCAGCTGCTTTTGTCTCAGAGACATCCAAAGGCAGAAGCATGAACCAAAGCTATATGTTACCACATTTGACTACATTGCAAATTCTGTGGATAAATAAGTATTGTAAACAACTTCAATGATAACATATGGAGAAACACTTTCGCATGTCCAGATGTACATAATATGTGTGTGCTGGTGCATACCAGAGTACTCCTCTTTGTGCACACGCGTCAAGCAACTGAAGCAGAGCTTGAAGGTAAACAAACAGGTGTATCATTAGCATTCTAATAGATATTTTTTTTACACAGTTAAGAAGGAACATAGAAACATTATCTGACTAACTTCTAGCAGCTAAATGTGTCTAGAAAAAATATTCAAAGGCTTTTATTTTCATAAACAGCATGGATGTGAATGCATCGGAATGTTCTAATTGGCTGGAGTAGATGTCTCACGTCAGAGTGTTCTAAACGTGAATGCGCTCTTTCCGGTAATTTTCCTTCTGCGTTCTCACAGAGCAGCATTCCAGCAAATTACCGGTAATGTTACAGCTTCTCTTACCAGAAATTTGTAGGAACGAACCTGCCTGTTTTCTCAAAAAGGGCCTGTTCACACATGATCCCTTTCTGAAAAATTGCTGGTAAATTTCCAGAAAGATTTGTATGTGTGAACGGAGCTAATCACACAGACACATGCTGCTGCTCATTTTCACTGATTACAAGGATTATATATATACATACACACACACAAACACACACACACGTCACTTTCACTCAAACATTGCGGAGTCTTGTTTTTCTACTGAACATTACAAATCCTTTTTTGATTTTCCCGCGTTTTTGATTTTTGCCTTGTTCCTTTTGATCCATTTTGATCTAGTCTGCCCTCCCACCTGTGTTTTGACCTCATCTATTGGATTACCCTTGTGATACCGTTTTGCTCCTGTTTATGACCACTGCCTGTGCAACCTCACATTTAATAAACTGCATTTGGATCGACAAGTCTTTTGTCTGCGTCCGCTTTATAACGGAAGACTCGGCCATGTGTGAAAGAAGGTGAAGTGTACTTCTAGTCCTTGTAATCAGTGCATCATGAGCTACAGCTGTGACTGTGTGTGAGTGTCCGGATTATTGTCAGCTGCTGTAGGAGTTGATGAGCGCAGAGAGTTCTGGGAGTTATAGTTCATTAAAAAGTAATCTCCAACAGAGAAAACACCGCTGTCAATTACAACAGACTACAGGATGTAATCCCCAACGAAGACAACACCGCTGGAGATCACAACAAATATCAGTGATTACAAGATTAATTATTAACTAATGCCAGTATTATCAAAAACTAATATTATCAAATGGACTTAAATGTGATATATATATTAATGTATAGGGTTAGTATGTTTCAGTATGTTGCTAGTACAGTATTAGCACATTGTTTGGATGATTTAGCATGTTTCTAGCATTCAAAACATTATAATTTAGCATATTATTAAGCATTCCCTGCTGAAAAACCAGCATATGCTGGTGAGGTATGTTTTGATGCTGGTATGCTGGTCTTGCTGGTTTTAGTGCTGGTCTTGCTGGTTTAAATGATGGTTTTGCTGGTCTTGATGCTGGTCTTGCTGGTTTTAATGCTGGTCTTGCTGGTCTCAATGCTGGTCCTGCTGGTCTCAATGCTGGTCAGGACCAGCACTCAGGCCAGCAAGACCAGCATTGAGACCAGCACTGAAACCAGCAAGACCAGCATCGAGACCAGCAAAACCAGCAATACCAGTACTAAAACTAGCAAGACCAGCATACCAGCATCAAAACATACATCACCAGCATATGCTGGTTTTTTCAGCAGGGTTATTTCATGATACTGAAAAGTTTTAATGTATTGCTAACATTATTTAGCACATTGTGAGCATGTTAACACATTTAAAGCATTGTTGTATCTTACTTTTAATTATTGAAAACAATTAGCATGCATGCTGCTAGTATGATTTAGCATTTTTTTTTTGCCAGTCAATAATGTGTATAAAATAGACAGAGACAAAAGACTGAATTCACCAAGGAAACTAATTTTAAATTTGTACGAATGTAAGTAGAACGAGCTGGAAAGAAAAGGAAAGGGAAATAAAGGACATGGATCACTGCTCACATTCCTTATATTAGTCGCTCAATCTCATGCATGGGCACATTTGTATTCAGCTGAGCTTGGGGTACATGACTGAACGCTGGGGGACTGAACCTTCCTTCCCCTCTGTCATTCACCTCCGTCTTCCCACCTCTCCCTCTCATTAGTTTCCAACAGTCTATTTTGTTTCCCACACAGCAGCCAGGACAGCCGTCTGTCCCTTCCCGTCTCCAGCTGTGAGGGCCAAACAGGTTTCTGATGAAGCGGGATTTGACCTTTCCCTCGGATTCATCTCACAGATGAACTGCTGCTAAATAGATGCCCTTCCTGCCGAATGAGAGCAGAGGACGCCTAAGCAAGTCTCAAATCTGATGTCTGCATTCGAGGTGATGCCGTGGG